>JARQOD010008731.1:0-34433 GCA_033576555.1 Oophaga sylvatica
CCGGACATCCTATACTGCACCACGGGACACCTTATATCAACCACGGACACCCATACAACAGACCCTTTATCCCCTATACTCACCACGGGACAATCTCTATCTGCCACACGGCATCCAATACCACCGCACATCCTATATACTACCCACCACACCAATCCAGACCCACAACAACCTATACACAACACCAATACGACACACGAAACTAACCACCACCCTCTTATATACACCCACGGACACATCCTCTATATACTACACCACACATCCCCTATATATCCACGGCACACTCATACGCCCACAGACCTTATAACACACCGGACACATTCTCTATAACTGCACCACGGGACACATCCCTATATACTACACACACGGACACATCCTCATATACTCACCGCCCGACACACCCCGAACACCTCAGACACACCTCAACACCGGACATCCTCTATATACTACACCACGGAACATCTCTATAACTCACCACACGGACACTTCCTATAACACACCACGGACAATCCTCTATAACACCACGGATATACCCCATAACTACCCAGACACACCCATACACACCCCGAAACTCAACCACCCGGACACATCATCTATATACTCACCACACGGGCACACCTCTATATACTACACCACACCCCTATATACTCACCACACGGGACACATCCTCTATATACATCACCAGGGACACATCCTCTATATACTCACCACACGGGACACATCCTATATACTACACCACGGGACACATCCTCTATATACTCACCCACGGACACATTACATCCTAATACACACACACGGACAATCCTCTATTCACCACGCACCTCATATACACACACAATCCTATATACACCAGACACATCCCTATAATCACACGCATCTCTATATACACACCGGCCATCCCTATTACACACCCACATCCCATACTACCACACACCTCCTCCCACACGACCCATAACTACAACACCTATTACCCGCAGACAATCCTATATACCACAGGAACTCCCAATCCCACGCACTCTCATATACACACCACAACCTATACACCACACGACCATCCTCTAACCCCGGACCATCCTATATATCACCACACATCCATATACTACACCACACATCCATATACTCACCCACGGACATCCCATATACCCCAGACAATCCTTAAACCACAAGACACATCTTACCACCACGGACACATCCTCAATACTCACAGCACATCCTCTAATCCACCACGGACAATCCTATTACCACCACACCCTATATCACCAGACATCCTATAACCACCACGACAATCCCATCTCACCAGACACACCTATACGCACGAATCTCTATAACTACACACACGCACTCCTCTAACTCCACACATCCTATATACTCACCACGACACATCCCTATACCCAACAACCTCTACACAGACACACTAACCCCACGGCACATCATCCACCCGACCATCTCAATCCACGGAACTCAATACACCCACGAACCCTAAACACCAGACACATCCCTTAACCACCGCAATCCATTACTACACCACGCCACTCCCTCTATATACTACACCACACGGACACATCCTCTATATACTACACGCACGGACACATCCTCTATATACTGCACCACACGGGACACATCCTCTATATACTGCACCACACGGGACACATCCTCTATATACTACACCACACGGGACACATCCTCTATATACTACACCGCACGGGACACATCCTCTATATACTGCACCACACGGGACACATCCTCTATATACTGCACCGCACAGGACACATCCTCTATATACTACACCACACATCCCCTATATACTGCACCACACGGGACACATCCTCTATATACTGCACCACACGGGACACATCCTCTATATACTGCACCGCACAGGACACATCCTCTATATACTACACCACACGGGACACATCCTCTATATACTACACCACAAGGGACACATCCTCTATATACTGCACCACACGGGACACATCCTCTATATACTGCACCGCACAGGACACATCCTCTATATACTACACCACACGGGACACATCCTCTATATACTACACCACACAGGACACATCCTCTATATACTGCACCACAAGGACACATCCTCTATATACTACACCACACGGGACACATCCTCTAAATACTACACCGCACGGGACACATCCTCTATATACTACACCACACGGGACACATCCTCTATATACTACACCACACTGGACACATCCTCTATATACTACACCACACGGGACACATCCTCTATATACTACACCACACAGGACACATCCTCTATATACTGCACCACAAGGGACACATCCTCTATATACTACACCACACGGGACACATCCTCTAAATACTACACCGCACGGGACACATCCTCTATATACTACACCACACGGGACACATCCTCTATATACTACACCACACTGGACACATCCTCTATATACTGCACCACACGGGACACATCCTCTATATACTACACCACACGGGACACATCATCTATATACTACACCACACGGGACACATCCTCTATATACTACACCACACGGGACACATCCCCTATATACTACACCACACGGGACACATCCTCTATATACTACACCACACGGGACACATCCTCTATATACTGCACCACACGGGACACATCCTCTATATACTGCACCACACGGGACACATCCTCTATATACTACACCACACTGGACACATCCTCTATATACTGCACCACACGGGACACATCCTCTATATACTGCACCACACGGGACACATCCTCTATATACTACACCACACGGGACACATCCTCTATATACTGCACCACACGGGACACATCCTCTATATACTGCACCACACGGGACACATCCTCTATATACTGCACCACAAGGGACACATCCTCTATATACTGCACCACACGGGACACATCCTCTATATACTGCACCACACGGGACACATCCTCTATATACTACACCACACGGGACACATCCTCTATATACTACACCACACGGGACACATCCTCTATATACTGCACCGCACAGGACACATCCTCTATATACTGCACCACACAGGACACATCCTCTATATACTACACCACACAGGACACATCCTCTATATACTGCACCGCACAGGACACATCCTCTATATACTACACCACACGGGACACATCCTCTATATACTACACCACACGGGACACATCCTCTATATACTACACCACACGGGACACATCCTCTATATACTACACCACACGGGACACATCCTCTATATACTACACCACACATCCCCTATATACTGCACCACACGGGACACATCCTCTATATACTGCACCGCACGGGACACATCCTCTATATACTACACCACACGGGACACATCCTCTATATACTACACCACACGGGACACATCCTCTATATACTACACCACACGGGACACATCCTCTATATACTACTCCACACAGGACACATCCCCTATATACTGCACCGCACGGGACACATCCTCTATATACTGCACCACACGGGACACATCCTCTATATACTGCACCACACGGGACACATCCTCTATATACTGCACCACACAGGACTAGAGTTGAGCGATACTTTCCGATATCCTAAAGTATCGGAATCGGAATGGTATCGCCGATATCACTAAAATATCGGCGATACCCGATACCGATACCGGAAGTCCCATGTAAGTCTATGGGAACAAAATATCGCAACTAAAAAAACCTCTTTCTTTCCTTGTAAACACTAAATATACACACATAGAATACATATATATATATATATATATATATATACATGTCATTGTGACATATATATATACATATATGTATAGTTTATACACTTCTACATAGTAAAATATCCTTTGATTCAATTGCCGGGTAAAGCCGGCTTCAGTGAAAAGACAGAAGCACCCGACATGAAATGACACTTGGTGTACATAGGGTTAACCATGTCTTTTCATGTCCTTTGCTATCTAATTTGCACAAACAATTAAATCAGTCTATGTGTGCAAAATTTCACACCTGTAGGGGTTAATTAAAGGTGTAAATTCGTTGTAAAAAAAACGGACCTTTTTGCTACGAATTTACACCTTTAATTAACCCCTACAGGTGTGAAATTTTGCACACATAGACTGATTTAATTGTTTGTGCAAATTAGATAGCAAAGGACATGAAAAGACATGGTTAACTCTATGTAAACCAAGTGTCATTTCATGTCGGGTTCTGCATTTTCACAAAAGCCGGCAATTGAATTAGCGGCTATTATACTATGTAGAAGTGTATGAACTACAAATATAAATATATATATATATGTGTCACAAATTCAATGACATGTATATATATATATGAGGTGTAAAATTGCTGAAAAAAAATGCGTGGGCTCCCGCCCTATTTTCGCAACCAGACAGACAAAGCCAGTGAGTGGGGGCAGATAATAATAGCCCAGAGAGGGACCATTATTTTTGGCCCCCCCCCTGGCTACTAACATCTGCCCCCAGACACCCCAGGAAAGACAAATCTATAATTAGATTCGCCCTTTCTGGCACTTTGCCCGTCTATTCCCATTGCCCTGTAGCGGTGGCGAATGGGTTAATATGGGGTTAAAGCCACCTTGCTATTGAAAGGTGACCTTAAGCCAGGTTAATAATTGAGAGCTGTCAATTAGACAACTATCAATTATTAATCCTATTGCATGAAATAAAAATAAAACACACACACTTTAATTAAAAATCATTTTAATGAAATAAAGACACATGTTTTTGACCATCTTTTATTTTACTGCAAAAACCATTTCCTGTAATAAAAATAAAATAAAAAAGCAAAATTATTCTTAGCTATCCCATGCACAGTCAGGTCCCACGGTGTAATCCTTCAGAAAGGGTTAATGTTTACTGCAGGGACCGCAGCTAATGCTGCAGCCTCACAGTAAACCCCCAAATGAATGAGTTCCTCTCCTGGCTGACAGGAGAGTAAAGGCTGGGTGTCACATAACGATACACCAGCGATCCCGACAACGATATGCACTTGTCAGGATCGCTGGTGTGTCGCTACATGATCGCTGCTGAGCTGCCAAACAGGCAGCTCAGGCAGCGATCTGGGACAGCGACACTGCGGGTAAGATCGCTTAAGGGCCCGTCTCACATAGCGATATCGCTACCGAGATCGCTGCTGAGTCACTAGTTTTGTGACGCAGCAGCAAGCTCATCAGCGATATCGCTGTGTGTGACATTCAGCGACGATCAGCCCCCCTGCCGGGTATCGCTGATCGTCGCAGAAATGTCAGGACCTTTTTTTGATCGCTGGTTTCCCTCTGACAGGCACGCATCGCTGCGTGTGACAGGCGGGAGACCAGCGATCCGCTGGTAACCAAGGTACACAGCGGGTTTCCAGGCACCGCGCAGCGCTTGGAAACCCGCTGTGTACCTTGGATACCAGCTCCCTGCATCAGGGCGCTGGTATCCAAGGTACACAGCGGGTTTCTAGGCACAGCCCCGCGCCTGGAAACCCGCTGTGTACCTTGGTTACCAGCGGATCGCTGGTCTCCCGCCTGTCACACGCAGCGATGTGTGCCTGTCAGCGGGAAACCAGCGATCAAAAAAAGGTCCTGACATTTCAGCGACGATCAGCGATACCCGGCAGGGGGGCTGATCGTCGCTGAATGTCACACACAGCGATATCGCTGGTGAGCTCGCTGCTGCGTCACAAAACTAGTGACTCAGCAGCGATCTCGGTAGCGATATCGCTATGTGAGACAGGCCCTTAAGTGGAAAGCTTAATTGATTGCTTTCCACTTTCACTTCAGGTCAGCCAGGGACACAATCAGTGACGTCAGAGGGAACTGATTAACAAAAATAGGGGTTCCCTTCGAAAAAAAAATGGCGTGGGGTCCCCCCTATTTTTGTTAACCAGCCAGATGAAGCAGACCGCTGAGGCCTGGATTTTCAGGCTGTTAAGGAGCCAAGATCCATGGACCTTGCCAGCCTGATAATACCAGGCCACAGCAGTCTGCATATCTTGGCTGATTAACAAAAATAGGGATCCCCTCGAAAAAAAAACGGCGTGGGGATCCCCCCTATTTTTGTTAACCAGCCAAGTAAAATGCAGACTGCTGCGGCCTGGTATTAAAAGACTGTCAAGGCCCATGGATTTTGGCCCTCAACAGCCTGATAATACCAGGCTACAGCAGCCCCACATTTGGCGCATCAAAAGATGTGCCAATTGTGGCACTTTACCCGGCTCTTCCCACTTGCCCTGTAGCGGTGGCAAGCGGGGTAATAAGGGGTTAATGTCACCGTTGATTGCACGGTGACAATAAGCCCGGTTAATAATGGAGAGGCGTCAATAAGACACCGATCCATTATTAATCCCAAATTTATTAAATGTGTAAAAAAAAGACAAAGCAAGAAAAAAGTCTTTTAATGAAATAAAAGAGACAACACAGTTTTCATTAATTTTATTACTCTCTCATTCCTGCGACGCCATCGATCTCCTGTAAAAAAATAAAAAAAACAAACCAACAGTATACCACCTGTCCGACGCAGTCCATAGTAACGACAGTCCCACGACGATCCAGCTCTGCTACATCGGAATGACAGGCAGAGCCTGACATCCCGGCGCAGCACAGCTGATTACCTGCTTCCCCGGCGGTGACGTCATCGGACTGACTGCTTTACGGCCGGGATTACCCAGCAGTCACTGCAGTTATCGCGGAAAACTGCATGTGACCGCCGGGGAGAAGAGGATGGCGGCCATTAAGCAGTCCGGGATGTGACCGCCAGAGATCTTCTGCCGGGTAAGTGCCGCTGACTCCTGACAGACCCGACCGACGGACACTGACAGTGACAGTGACAATTCTGATTCCGGTATCCGATATGACGAAAATATCGGAACTCGGAATCGGAATTCCGATACAGCCAATATCGGCCGATACCCGATATTTGCAGTATCGTATCGCTCAACACTACACAGGACACATCCTCTATATACTACACCACACGGGACACATCCTCTATATACTGCACCACACGGGACACATCCTCTATATACTGCACCACACGGGACACATCCCCTATATACTGTACCGCATGGGACACATCCTCTATATACTACACCACACGGGACACATCCTCTATATACTACACCACACGGGACACATCCTCTATATACTACACCACACGGGACACATCCTCTATATACTGCACCACACGGGACACATCCTCTATATACTACACCACACGGGACACATCCTCTATATACTACACCACACGGGACACATCCTCTATATACTACACCACACGGGACACATCCTCTATATACTACACCACACGGGACACATCCTCTATATACTACACCACACGGGACACATCCTCTATATACTACACCGCACGGGACACATCCCCTATATACTACACCACACGGGACACATCCTCTATATACTACACCACACGGGACACATCCTCTATATACTACACCACACGGGACACATCCTCTATATACTACACCACACGGGACACATCCTCTATATACTACACCGCACGGGACACATCCTCTATATACTACACCACACGGGACACATCCTCTATATACTGCACCACACGGGACACATCCTCTATATACTACACCGCACGGGACACATCCTCTATATACTGCACCGCACGGGACACATCCTCTATATACTGCACCACACGGGACACATCCTCTATATACTGCACCACACGGGACACATCCTCTATATACTGCACCACACGGGACACATCCTCTATATACTACACCACACGGGACACATCCTCTATATACTACACCACACGGGACACATCCTCTATATACTACACCACACGGGACACATCCTCTATATACTACACCACACGGGACACATCCTCTATATACTACACCACACGGGACACATCCTCTATATACTGCACCACACGGGACACATCCTCTATATACTACACCACACGGGACACATCCTCTATATACTACACCACACGGGACACATCCTCTATATATTACACCACACGGACACATCCTCTATATACTACACCGCATGGGACACATCCTCTATATACTACACCCACGGGACACATCCTCTATATACTGCACCACACGGGACACATCCTCTATATACTGCACCACACGGGACACATCCTCTATATACTACACCACACGGGACACATCCTCTATATACTACACCACACAGGACACATCCCCTATATACTACACCACACAGGACACATCCCCTATATACTACACCACACGGGACACATCCTCTATATACTGCACCACACATCCTCTATATACTACACCACACGGGACACATCCTGTATATACTACACCACACCGGACACATCATCTATATACTGCACCACACGGGACACATCCTCTATATACTACACCACACGGGACACATCCTCTATATACTACACCACACGGGACACATCCTCTATATACTACACCACACGGACACATCCTCTATATACTACACCACACGGGACACATCCTCTATATACTACACCACACGGGACACATCCTCTATATACTACACCACACGGGACACATCCTCTATATACTACACCACACGGGACACATCCTCTATATACTGCACCACACGGGACACATCCTCTATATACTACACCACACGGACACATCCTCTATATACTACACCGCACGGGACACATCCTCTATATACTACACCACACGGGACACATCCTCTATATACTGCACCACACGGGACACATCCTCTATATACTGCACCACACGGGACACATCCTCTATATACTACACCACACGGGACACATCCTCTATATACTACACCACACAGGACACATCCCCTATATACTACACCACACAGGACACATCCTCTATATACTACACCACACGGGACACATCCTCTATATACTACACCGCACGGGACACATCCTCTATATACTGCACCACACATCCTCTATATACTACACCACACGGGACACATCCTGTATATACTACACCACACCGGACACATCATCTATATACTGCACCACACGGGACACATCCTCTATATACTACACCACACGGGACACATCCTCTATATACTACACCACACGGGACACATCCTCTATATACTACACCACACGGGACACATCCTCTATATACTACACCACACGGGACACATCCTGTATATACTACACCACACCGGACACATCATCTATATACTGCACCACACGGGACACATCCTCTATATACTACACCACACGGGACACATCCTCTATATACTACACCACACGGGACACATCCTCTATATACTGCACCACACGGGACACATCCTCTATATACTACACCACACGGGACACATCCTCTATATACTACACCACACGGGACACATCCTCTATATACTACACCACACGGGACACATCCTCTATATACTACACCACACGGGACACATCCTCTATATACTACACCACACGGGACACATCCTCTATATACTACACCACACCGGACACATCATCTATATACTGCACCACACGGGACACATCCTCTATATACTACACCACACGGGACACATCCTCTATATACTACACCACACGGGACACATCCTCTATATACTACACCACACGGGACACATCCTCTATATACTACACCACACGGGACACATCCTCTATATACTACACCACACGGGACACATCCTCTATATACTACACCACACGGGACACATCCTCTATATACTACACCACACGGGACACATCCTCTATATACTACACCACACCGGACACATCATCTATATACTGCACCACACGGGACACATCCTCTATATACTACACCACACGGGACACATCCTCTATATACTACACCACACAGGACACATCCTCTATATACTACACCACACGGGACACATCCTCTATATACTACACCACACCGGACACATCATCTATATACTGCACCACACGGGACACATCCTCTATATACTACACCACACGGGACACATCCTCTATATACTACACCACACAGGACACATCCTCTATATACTACACCACACGGACACATCCTCTATATACTGCACCACACGGGACACATCCTCTATATACTGCACCCACGGGACACATCCTCTATATACTACACCACACGGGACACATCCTCTATATACTACACCACACGGGACACATCCTCTATATACTACACCACACGGGACACATCCTCTATATACTACACCACACGGACACATCCTCTATATACTACACCACACAGGACACATCCTCTATATACCACACGGGACACATCCTCTATATACTACACCACACAGGACACATCCTCTATATACTACACCACACGGGACACATCCTCTATATACTACACCGCATGGGACACATCCTCTATATACTACACCACACGGGACACATCCTCTATATACTACACCACACGGGACACATCCTCTATATACTACACCGCACGGGACACATCCCCTATATACTGCACCATCCTTTTATTTCAGGTTTTGTGCTTCTGTCTCTTCTGCAGTAATTTACCTTCCTCTTAGAGCGGAGACATTTAATGATTGATTTCACCATTTGTTCTGACATCTTTAGAGGAGTATTGTAAACTTTAGACGTTTGCATTAGGTTTAGGAGATATTTATCGGTGGAGATTTGCTAATTAGCTGATAGAATCAAAACTTCATCCATGGAAATTCTGGTTACTACTTAGATCTGCCATTTTCTAGTAGGTTGTGTTGTAAATCCATGTCCCGCTGTGTCCCAGCACGCCGTGCGCCATTACACACAGTATTTAATTCCAGGCAGCAGCTAATTTGAGAGTGAAAAACCACAAACTTTTAGGGATCCCTTTGATGATAAATTCCTATTGGAAGCGGTTTAACAGCAGAATGATTACAAACTTTCCGGCTTTTGAACTGTGAGACTTTAGGATTTGACGACTCTATAATTAGATACAAATTATTTTTACATATTGCTTACTATCGGCAGGCAGGTTTATTAGGATTTTTTAAATATATAATAAGCATAAAAAAATCTCATCATCATCATCATCATCATCATCATCATCAGTTCTTACTGAGTTTATTGATTGTAAATAACTTGACACTTTTTAGCAGTTTTCTGCATATTGCCGTTTACCGACCTTTTCTTGTTTTTAGTCTTTTTTTTTTATGGAACACTCATTTGTTTCTTTTTTTTTAGCTTTATTAAATATAAATTCAACAAAAGAAAAATGTATAAAAATTCACATTAAAACAAATAGTTTGTTGGCTTCTATTTTTCATGTTTTAGCTTATATATACACTTCATAAAATGTCCCTGACCAGGTCGTTAAAGAGTACACCCCTGAAAAATAATATTTTAATTAATATCTCACTGAACATAAAAAAAACATTTCCAAAATTGTGACGAGACTGAGTTTCATAGAACATTTTTTTTTAACCCAAAACATCAAGAATCGCTTCATTTCAAGCCTTGATGCCGGATGGAGAGTGATGACAAGTTGTCTCTCCAGATCTCCCCATAGGTGTCCGGTGGACGATCAGGAGACTGTTAAATATTCTTATTTTGTATATTTATTGTTTCAGGACTTCTTACCAGATGCGACACTCCAAAGAAAATGTCACGATAATGCTTCTAAGGCCGGAGTCACACACAACTACAAAAAATTGGACCGTTTTAGTCGATCGATTATCGGACCAAAATGTCATGAACAGTCATCTGTCTGGCATCCGATTTTCCTGGAAAGATGCGATTTAGTCGCATCTGACCATAGTTGTAACATCCGATTTACATCCGACTTGCGAGATTTTCTCGCAGGCTTCTAAAACTGACATATAATGGATCCAAATGAATAGTATTTAAATCACCAAAAAAAGAATAGATACATACACATAGAGCACATATATAATATATATATATATATATATATATATATGTCATTGTGACATATATATATACATATATTTATAGTTCATACACTTCTACATAGTATAATAGCCACTAATTCAATTGCCGGCTTTTGTGAAAGTACAGAACCCGACATGAAATGACACATGGTTTACATACAGTTAGCCATGTCATTTCATGTATTTTGATATATGGTTTTCACTAACCATTACATGAGTGTATGTGTGTGAAATTTCAGACATGTAGGGGTTAATTAAAGGTGTAAATTCATTGAAAAAAATGCGTGGGCTCCCGCTGTATTTTCTCCACCAGACAGGCAAAGCCAGTGAATGGGGGCAGATAATAATAGCCCAGGGAGGGTACATTTATTTTGTGCCCCCCCTGGCTACTAACATCTGCCCCCAGACACCCCAGAAAAGGCAAATCTATAATTAGATTCGCCCTTTCTGGCACTGTGCCCGTCTATTCCCATTGCCCTGTAGTGGTGGCGAATGGGTTAATAAGGGGTTAAAGCCACCTTGCAATTGAAAGGTGACTTTAAGCGATCCGTTTGTAATCCGATTTTTCATCGCTCCCATAGACTTGCATTGGCGATAGTCGACCCACAATCGGTGACAATCGCAGCATGCTGCGATTGCACTCGGACGTTTAAAACGGACCACAAAATATCTGATGCTGGGAGCTGCTCCATAGATCAACATAGGGCAGACTGCAATACAATATTTCATCGCATTGCAGTCTTCCGATTTTGTCGCCAGTGTGACGCCGGCCTAAAAAGTGTGGTGGTTTATTGGATTATCCACAAAAAAGAATCATTGCAGCAAAGCATAAAATAGATTAAGTAGTTACAAAAAGATTGTCCATTTGGCCACAATTAACTCATTAGTTGAAGTTCATCCATCTTTTCCTTGATTCTGAATGGTTGTTTGCGTCTGTCTGTGTCAATATCATGGCTGAAGATGTTGCAGGAACAGGAGCGGGTGTGAGGCCTTTACATCTCAGCTGCTGCACCGAGACCCTTGTAAGGAATGAAGTGAGTAAAGAGCCCCCTGTGTCCCATGGTTTATATATGTCTCGCACAGCACCTGTTTTCTATATATTGCGCTAACCCCGACACCGGCAGCTCATTTATCGGCAAAGTCATCTTGTGTTTCTTCCATTTTCTAATAATTGCTCCAGCGGTTGTTGCTTCTCACCGAGCTGCTTGCATGTTATCCTGTAACGCAGGATTCCCCAACGCCGGTCCTCAAGAGCCACCAACAGGTCATGTTTTCAGGATGTCCTTAGTATTGTACAGGGATAATTGCATCACCTGGACAGGCAATAATTCCATCACCTGTGCAATACTAAGGAAATTCTGAAAACATGACCTGCTGGTGGCTCCTGAGGACCGCTGTTGGGGAACACTGCTGTAGCCCATCCCAGCCTTGTGCAGGTCTACAATTTTGTCCCTGGTGTCCTTAGACAGCTCTTTGGTCTTGGCCATGGTGGACAGGTGTGTTTTATACAGGTAATGAGTTCAAACGGGGGCAATTAATCCAGGTAATGAGTGCAGAGTAGGAGGCTTCTTAAAGAAAAATGAACAAGTCTGTGAGGGCCAGAATTCGTGCTGGTTGGTCGGTGATCAAATACTTATTTCATGCAATAAAATGCAATTTAATTTATTTATAAATCATACAATGTGATTTTCTGGATCTTTTTCAGATTCTGTCTCTCACAGGTGAAGTGTACCTATGATAAAAATTACAGACCTCTCCATTCTTTGTAGGGGGGAAAACGTGCAAAATCGGCAGAGCATCAAATGCTTATTTTCCCCACTGTGTATATACTGCCTTGGAGAAGGCAAAAAGACCCTCGATCACGTGTGAGACCATCAGTGCTATACATGGCTTATGAATGTTGGGGGTGTCTTGGTTTAGTTTTCCTTACTGGGGTCCATAAACCCCAAACTTCATCTAGGACCCCCAGCTGTTACATTGTATCCGTTTAGGAAATAGGAAATGAGATTAGCCTAATATTGTGGTGCGTCCTCTACACAACATGATGTCACCCTCATCCCAAATCAGGTTTATTGGATCCATTGACTGATATTTCAAGAGATGGAAATGCAGAATTTATTTTAAAGGCGCCTCTCTTGTTTGTTTCTTTGTTTTTAAAGCTATGAAAACCTTCTGTGTCAATTTTGTTTCTCCTTATTTAAGTATTTTGTGCTAAACAAAACATTTGCAATTGTTTCATTTCAAATATTACATTGTTTGGCTTTTACAGGCTTTTTGGTATTCCTGCTCATTCCTGGTTGAAGAATGAGTTAACTGAGAATCCATCAGTGAACTGTAATTCTTGTATGTGACTCTTAATGAATTCTTCACAGATGATTTATAACCACGGACCACATCAAAGATGAGGTGAACTTAGATGTGGTCATAAATCATAAATAGAGTAATAAACTCTCCGTCAGAAGGAGCTCACTGACGGATTCTTTGCTAACTCATTATTGTAGATAAATGTATTCATACATATGAGACAGATAAATAGGAATGTAGATGTATTTTCAGTTCTTTATCTCCCTGGTATAGAAGACGCTGTATTTCGCCTCCTCGTGTGACAATCGCCAGTTTGCATATTTAATTAGTGGCAGCGTGGATGAGCAGGTGTGACACGAAATGTGTGATCACGCTGTGGATGAGCACGGAGAGCTATGAGTAATGCCGCTCATGCTGTTTGCAGTCTGTGCCTCCTTCTCTGGGGACTTGCAGGACTTGTGATGATCGGGAGGTGAATCCGGTCACCACTGAGTCACAGCGATGACGTCAACGGGAGAAACTTCTCTGCTAAACTTAGATTCCTTCCATTGTACATGTTACCGATCAATTCTTCTCGCCGCTTTATATACCCATGTGTGTACTCCAGTCACACCCAAAGCTGAGCACTTAGCCGACCCCAGGAGCGGGTGATAAATCCAGAAGTGGTGACGTGTTTCTATTATACTTTTCCTCTGATTGTTCCACTCCTGATTTTGGCTTCCAAATACTGAACGTGTGAACGTGGCCTTCGTGTCACAATGTGTTGCTCCAGTGAGCCGGAGATTTTGTGGGCTTAGTTATTGGCTTAGTGTCCTGTGTCATCAAAATGACATATTCTAGGTGACAATGAGCAGAATTTTGAATGCAGCTCTGTAAGTAACTGCACAAGGCTAGTGATATACAAAACTACTATGTATATGCTAGAATGTATGTAATATGTAAGGGGAATTAAGGTTGATAAAACTTTCTTTTTGGGTGGGTGGGATGGAGAACTCCAAAAAACAGAATTCTCAGATATTTTTAAGACCTGAAAAACGTCCCCAACAGCTGCAGCTTCCTGTGTGACCTGCGCTGGAGTTTCTCAGTGACCTGTTACATTATCAGAAGTGACCCGTTCCATTAACCAGCTGATGACCGCAATGGAGCTGGATTCTGGAACCCTGGAGGGATGTTGCAGCTCCAGAGTTTCCGGGGGCTCCTCAGTAGAGCGGGGTACAGTGAGGGATCCTTGCTGTAAAATGAGACAAGTGGAGTCTGGCACTCTTGAGAGGATAAAGTATAGCAACTTTATTTTTTACAAGATAAAATCCATAACCAGGAAAAACCAGGAATTGTTCTTCCACGTTTCCGCTCCCTTCTGTGTAACGGCCATGTGGGATAAATGTTCAGTGATCTAAAGAAGACAGATTTTCGAGCTCCTCGGACTGCAGAGCCCCCCATATCCAACATACCAGTATTGCTGCATTCATATGTGATGGGGGATTATTGGGACCCTTAGGTTCTAGGGGTGGGGTGGCTGCAGCTGCAGCAGCCTCTATGGTTGCTTACCCACTCTCCTGGGAGGAGCGTCTCAGAAAAAGAGTAGACCTCTGAGACCTCCGGGCGAATCTCCTCCATAACTCGTCCTTTTACAGAATTTTATTTTGTGCCTCTTTGTCTCCAGTAAACAGGGACTGAGTTGGGGCGTTGGACAGAGGTGTGAATTGGGTGTATAAAGGATGCTACTTGGCTGTACACCTTCCAACCAGAGATGGGTAAATCGAAACAAACTGATTACATGAAAATAAAAATATTCATCCGAAATTGATGGCCAAGAAGAAGCAATAAAAAAAATATGACTTACTGGGAGTCCTGACGATATGTGGCGACATATGACATTGTGAGGACTAGTCATTAAAAGGCCCTGAAGAGTGATCAGATATGGAGGGAGCCTTTGTGGCGGGATACATGATGGCCGGGAAGATGTTACATTTCTGAACCTTATTAAATTCTGGGGTCTCGAGAGACCTCAGATCACAATAAATGTATTTAAGGAGGACCTGTCACCAAGTCAAAAGTAGTCAGCTTTTGCAGTAATTTTATTCTGCTGCTTCCCTGAGTGTTGTGGTTTTCATTTTCTTTCAATCCGCCATACAGTTCCAGAGATATGAACCTTTTTACTTGGTGCTCTTTCTTACTGTCTTTAGAAAAAGGGAGTGGCCGACAGAGCATCCTAAAGACACGCCCCCGAGGAATCCTGCGAGCCACGCCCCTTGAGGAGATAATTATCAGAAAATAAAAAGGCCCATATCTCTTGAACCGTACGATGGATTTAAAGAGAAAAAAAAAGTGGAATACTCAGGACGACAGCGAGAATAAAATATGAGCAAAAACTGGACACTTTTGAATTGAGGACAGATCCTCCTTAAAGATAAAATTCAATTTGTGTGAAATAAATGAAAATACCAAGTTCAAACCTCTGTGGATTCTCTCATTTCTGATCTCAACCTTGTAAAGATGCCAAGTATGGATTTTGTGTCTGGTTTTAAGGTTAAACATTGGCCAAAGCCATATATCTCAGCCCATAACCGCATCAGCGGGATAAATATAGGGAACATAACTGGATACAGATTTACATATCATATTCCACTTTCCAGGAGAATTAGGAAACCTTCAGAGACAACGTCCTCCCGACATCATACGCTCGGTTAATACTGGACACATTGGGCGTTTTACATGCCCCCACTATGAATTGTGAATATTGCAGCTTTTCCTTGGCTCGCGGCCGCTCATTTCTCCCCTGTTTGGCTTTACAAGTTTAGAATGTGGAACTAATAAGATAATTCTCCAACAGCTTCACTTGAAATGAAGTATGAGATTTGCTGGGGACACGGATGGATACTTAGTAGATAAAAGTGACAATGCTCCGCTTCCCGGGACACAGATGCTTGAACAGGGCGCCTATACTTTCCACCCTGAGACATGTTATCACTCTGTCCAAGCAATAAGAATGAAAGCAGATTATATGCGGCGCGCAGGACACAAATTTACCTAATATCCATCCGTGGAGACACGCTTGTGCTTTGGAGAGAAGGGAGGATGTTTCCACTGCAGGATGGGATTGTGTCATTGTATCACCAGGAGGAAATTATTAAATAACGAGTAAAATTCCATAATATTGTTATTTAGTTATGTCCCTACAGGAAAAGCTGGAGACAATCCTGGGGATGAGATGCTGGGGGCTGGCCACCAGTTTGGACTACTGATGGTGCTTTTGGCCAATCACAATGTCCATCTGGCTGTTAAGTTTCGGTAGCTGAGGAGTGCAGGTAAAAAAAGGCAATACACCAGAGCAGTTGGAATCTATGAGATTGCAGTACCCTGACTAACCACCACAACTAGAGGCAGCCGTGGAGCGTTCCTACGTTGGTCCTAGACGCCTCGTCACAGCCTGAGAAACTAACTACACCTAAAGATAGAAATAGGAAAGCTATCTGCCCCGGAGCAGAACCCCAAAGATAATAGAAAGCCCCAAACAAGTAATGGCGGTTAGACAAGAAGAAATACTGACACAGAAAGAAAATAGTATGAGCAAACGCTGGGGCCCAAACTATCTAAATAGAAAAGGATAGGAAGGGCACTTACTGCAATCCCAGAAAACCCTGAAAAGCACCAACTCTACTAATTTCAAAATCACCTGAGATCACACGACCTCTACCACCTAAATTAGTTCTCTGGTGTAACAAAATCAAAACAGCAGCCACTGAAAAAACTGGAAAAAGCAAAAGTACAAACATCAGTGGCTTGAACTAATGTAATGTATGTAGTACAGTTCATATAGCGTCTTGTGCTTGGGTGCGATGAAAACACAGGAGTCACAGGTTTGATATAGAAAAGTCCTGTATTACTTCATACAAGTTGGCAGAAATAGTCACACAGTTTGCAGACACAGAAACAGGAGACACAGCAGGCCAGAGTAATCCAAGCTCAGCAATCACTCTCCAATACAGATTCAGGATCTTCTTCTCTGTTACCGTAAGTCCATGCAAACGTGGGTCTTTCAAAGAGCAGGGTTCAGAGTCCACAAGTGCTTCAGAGTTCCTCAGTAGGAATAGCTGGAGTACAAGGTCCAAGGCTTACAGGAGTCAAGTCACAGGTTCACTGCAGGCTAGATTCTGAAGCACTGATTGCTCAGCTGTGCTGCTTAAGAAGCAAAGGAGAGAATCAGGGCGGGAACATGCAAGCTGGAAACTCCATTTTGACTGAGGGCAAGATAGCTGCAGCAAGACAGAAAGTAAAATGGCTGACAACAAACTGAGTTTCAGGAATATATACATAGAACCTTACATTACTCCCCCCTTAAGGACAACCTCCGGATGACCTCAGACCAGGCTTGTGTGGGTACCTCTGATGAAACTGACGGAGCAAGCGAGGAGCATTAACGTTATTGACCGGTTCCCATGAGTTGTCCTCCACTGGGTAGCCCTGCCATTTAATCAGATATTGTAACTGATTTCTATACAACCTGGAATCTAAAATCCTTTCCACCACAAATTCTTCCTGACCATCAACTAGCACTGGGTCAGGGCAAGGAGAGGAACGTCCAGGAAACGTATTGGGTGTCGCAGCCTTTAGTAGGGATACATGAAAGACAGGGTGGATTCTCATAGTTCTGGGCAGTTGAAAACGACAAGCAACGGCACTTATAATTTTACTGATTTTATAGGGTCCAATGTACTTATGTCCCAACTTAGACGATGGAATCCTTAACTTAAGATTTCTGGTTGACAGCCAGACCAAGTCTCCTACCTTGAAAGCTGGTGCAGGTTTATGAAATTTATCTGCTGCTTTCTTGTACCTTTCTTGAGCCGATTCCAGATTTTCCTTTAGAAGATCCATATTCTTCTGTAAAGACGTGATTCTTTCAACCACTGCTGGTAAAGGCGTTTCTATGGGAAATCGTGGTAGAATGTTAGGATGATAACCTAGATTAGAGTAAAAAGGAGACTGTTTAGTGGAGGCACTCTGAGAGTTGTTATACGAGAACTCAGCTAATGGAAGTAGATCCACCCAATCATCCTGTAGGTGGCAGATAAAGCAGCGGAGATACTGCTCCAGGGTTTGATTGGTTCGTTCGGTCTGTCCATTAGTCTGGGGATGAAAAGCAGAAGAAAGGTTTACTTTAATGTCCAATGCTGCACAGAAATTTTCCAAAACCTAGAAGTGAATTGCACCCCTCGATCCGAAATAACCTCATCAGGTACTCCATGTAAGCGAAACACATCTTTAATCATCAAATCTGATGTCTGTTTTGCAGTGGGTAAGCCGACACAAGGATAAAATGAGCTGCCTTTGTTAGACGGTCAACCACCACTAGAATGGTGTTCTTCCCCTGAGAGGTTGGTAACTCCACAATGAAGTCCATAGAAATGGATCCCCACGGGCGGGACGGGGTGGGAAGAGGCTGTAACAGACCAGTTGGTGAGGAGCGAAGTGTTTTGCATCTTGCACAGACCTCACATGAAGTGACATAATTCAAAACATCCTTCCTGCAAGTGGGCCACCAAAAGAAACGAGAAAGAAATTCCTGTGTCTTTAGAATTCCCCTATGCCCAGCTATCTTGGAATCGTGAATGAGTTGCAATACTCTTAATCTGACTGTTTCAGGAATATACAGACGTTGTCCCTGAATCCACACACCATTCTTAAAGACAAGACTTACGTCCCTTGGGGGTTGTGCCAAAAAGGAATCCGCATGGTATGCTTCCTTGAAGTCCTTAAGTAGGTCTTGATTATGAATTACTCCTAGGAATCTAGAGTCAGGAAGAATAGTCTTAGGAGGAGTAATTGGACGTGTCTCTGCTGAGTAAATCCTAGAGAGTGCATCAGCCTTTCCATTGCGCGATCCTGGTCTATAAGAGATGATAAAATTAAATTGGTTTAAGAAAAGATTCCAGCGAGCCTGGCGAGGAGTCAGGCACTTAGCCGACCTGATAAACTCAAGGTTACGATGGTCTGTCAGGACGACTATTTGCTGTGCAGCTCCCTGAAGAAGGTGTCTTCATTCTTTGAAGGCGGCAATAATGGCCAACAACTCTCTATTGCCCACATCGTAGTTCCTCTCAGCCGAAGACAACTGCTGGGAAAAGAAGGCACAGGGATGCAAGACATTCTTCTCACCTGTTCTCTGAGAGAGTATAGCTCCAACGGCACAGTCTGAAGCATCCACCTCTATTATGAAGGCAAGCTCGGGGTTGGGATGTACTAGGATAGGTGCAGTGGAAATTTATCTTTTAGACGGGAAAATGCTTCCTGGGCTTGGGGGTCCAGGAAAACCTAGACTCTTTCCGGGTAAGTTGAGTGATAGGTGACACTACCTCAGAGAAATTTCTAATGAAACGTCTATAGAAGTTGGCAAACCCGATGAAGCGCTGTACCTCCTTCACATTTCTAGGACTTGGCCAATCCTTGATGGCTTGGGTTTTGCTTCCATCCATATTAATTCCTTGTGTAGACAGTACATACCCCAGAAATTGAATTTCGGTCCTATGGAATTCACACTTTTCAAGTTTGATGTAAAGATGATTTTGTCTTAGACGTTCCAAGACCATTCTCACATGTCCATGATGTTCCTCTGTGGAGTTAAAAAAATTTGAATATCATCCAAATAAATTACCACGAATGTATCTAGGAGATCCCTGAAGATGTCATTCACCAAGTGTTGGAAAGTGGCTGGGGCGGTACTCAGACCAAAAGGCATAACTAGATATTCAAAGTGTCCATAGCGTGACCTGAATGCAGTCTTCCATTCATCCCCAGGTCTAATACGGACTAAGTTATAGGCCCCACGAAGATCTAGTTTAGAAAAAATTTTGGCATGTCGCACTCTCTCCAATAACTCAGGGATTAAAGGCAATGGATAACGGTTTCTAATAGTAACCTTATTGAGTTCCCTATAGTCTACGCATGGTCTCAGAGATCCATCTTTCTTCTTTACAAAGAAGATGGGTGCACCTGCAGGAGATGAAGAGGGGCGTATGAAGCCCTTGGCTAGATTTTCATCTATGTAATCCTTTAAAGCCTTTAGCTCGGGCCCCGCCAGGGGGTAGATCTTACCAAAAGGTATCTCTGCTCCAGGCAATAATTCAATTGGACAATCATATGGACGGTGAGGAGGAAGCTGGTCAGCGTTCTTCTTGTCACATAAATTCACGTAGTCCTGGTATACAGCTGGTAGTTCAGGGACTGACATGATTCCTTTAGGAACAGAGCAAGCTGAAACTTTTGGACTCATCTGTTTCTCTGGAAAGTGTAATTCCTTGGTCTCCCAGTTAATGGTAGGATTCTGAGCCTGCAGCCATGGTAGCCCTAGAATAATGGGAAAGTGGGGAGAAGAGATAAGCATAAAGGACAGTTTCTCTTGATGATCTTTACCCATAAGAACCCTCAAAGGCTCTGTTTCCTGATCCACTGGTCCAGAGGTCAGCAGGGAGCCATCCACAGTTTCCATCTGTACTGGAGTAGCCTTCTTCACTGAACGTATTCCCTGTTTCAGAGCAAAGGAGACATCCATAAAATTTCCACTTGCCCCTGAGTCGATCATAGCAGAGCTAGACACCCAAGCTGAGTCAACCCAGAGTTTGATGGAAAGAAAGCAATGAGAATTGTTTTGCTTACAACTCAGCTGGGACACCGCTGAGGAAACTTGAAAAATGGCAGCGTTTACACAGTCAACGTCCTCAGAGGTAACGGAGTTTAAGTCCGAGAAATCAAGATCTGTTGCTGCAGATCTCTCTGGAGCCTGAGGCTCGGACCTGACAGATCCCCTCTCGCAACACTCACAATGAATGAGTGCTGCAGTAGTCTTACGAGAACGGCTGGGGCAGTTTATAATGAAGTGCCCTGACTTACCACAATAGAAACATAGATTCTCCTTAAAACGATGTTCCTTGCGTGCATCACTAACCCGTCGTTGTAAAGAGTCTACCTGCATGGGTTCAGGTTCAGGTTCCCGTGTAATCCTACTCAAAGGTTCCTTAGCTGGAGAGGAAGGTAGGAAAAGGTTAGTACGATTGCTTTCGAACCATCTCTCTTGCCTGCGTTCAGTCAGACGAGTATCAATACGGATGCAGTAGTTAATAAAGTCACCTAACGCAGTGGGAGGGTCGGCACGAGCAAGTTCATCCTTAATCAGTGGAGATAACCCCTTTCGAAAAATAGATTTTTTGGCGGAACTGTCCCAGGTGGTATCAAGGGACCATCTACTGAAATCCAAGGCATATTCAGCTACCGAGTGCTTACCTTGGCGCAAAGCTAACATGGCTGCTTCAGCTGTTGCACCTCGATTGGGGTCATCAAACACCTGCCCCATGGCTGAAATAAAATCATCAAGGTGATTCAAACAATCATCCTCAGTCTCAATCAGAGGGTTTGCCCACATTAAAGCCTTGTTGGTAAGCAACATAATTATAGTAAGCACCTTAGATCGTTCAGTGGGAAATTGTGAAGCATGTGCAGAAAAAAAAAGATTGCATTGATTAATAAATCCCCTGAATTTCTCACGTTCACCGCCAAAACGAAAAGGGGGCAACTTGGGAATCCCAGCACTCGGGCTACGGCAGGAGCCTGGACTCGCCCCTCTAGAACCTCAATCCTGGCTCGCAAATCCTGGGTAGTCTGTCCAACCACTTGCAAATTGTGATTATTGAGGTCCTGTAGATTTGTAAAACGGGTCTTTATATTCTGCAAATCTGCAAGGATATTATCAGTCACTCCGCAAAGTTCCTTTATGCGGGCCTCCATTTTCCAGATCTTTTAAGACAGGATTACTGGAAGAAGAGGAGAGAAAAAAAAAACAATAGTGTTCACCTGTGGCAACACTGCAGAGAGAAAAAAAAATTAAGGGAACTGCTCACCTGGATGGTTGTGAGGAGTCACAACCACTATCATCACAGAAAGTTTCAACCAGACATCTGATATCCAGAGTTACAGCAGACAAAAAAGAGAAAAGAAAGGAAAAAAAAAAAAAAACAATAGTGTTTACCTGTGGTAACACTGCAAAAAGAAAAAACTTAAGGGAATTGCTCACCTGGAATGGTTGTGAGAAGTCACAACCACTGTCATCACAGAAAGTACAACCGGACGTCTGATATCCACAGTACAGCAGACACAGCCTTCCAGACCCAGCAGACACTAACGTTTTGGCTTCAGAATCTTGTAATGTATGTAGTACAGTTCATATAGCGTCTTGTGCTTGGGTGCGATGAAAACACAGGAGTCACAGGTTTGATATAGAAAAGTCCTGTATTACTTCATACAAGTTGGCAGAAATAGTCACACAGTTTGCAGACACAGAAACAGGAGACACAGCAGGCCAGAGTAATCCAAGCTCAGCAATCACTCTCCAATACAGATTCAGGATCTTCTTCTCTGTTACCGTAAGTCCATGCAAACGTGGGTCTTTCAAAGAGCAGGGTTCAGAGTCCACAAGTGCTTCAGAGTTCCTCAGTAGGAATAGCTGGAGTACAAGGTCCAAGGCTTACAGGAGTCAAGTCACAGGTTTACTGCAGGCTAGATTCTGAAGCACTGATTGCTCAGCTGTGGCTGCTTAAGAAGCAAAGGAGAGATCAGGGCGGGAACATGCAAGCTGGAAACTCCATTTTGACTGAGGGCAAGATAGCTGCAGCAAGACAGAAAGTAAAATGGCTGACGAACAAACTGAGTTTCAGGAATATATACATAGAACCTTACAACTAAACTGAGAGGGCAAAAGCCCCCGGAGGGGACCCTGAAGGCCCCCACAGAAGTGCAGGACAAAATGCAAAAATATAGTACAAAAACAAAAAGAAGAAAATGTCTTATCTGTTAGCAGGAGATGCAGACACGACTCAGCAGGCTACAAGGGAAACAGGAATGAAGGATTCAGACCAGAACAATTGATCACCGGCAACCCTGATGGGAAGGTGACTCCCTTATATAAGACCAGTCAGTAACACCTGATTCCCAGTCCTCACAATCTACACTGAACAGACCAGTACCGCTTGTAACCACCAGAGGGAGTCTCTGCTCAGAACTCATCTCAAACCCATTCACAACAGTACCCCCCCCTTGAGGAGGGGTCACCGAACCCTCATTTGAGCAACCAGGTCGGTCAGGATGAGTTCTATGATACGCACGGATGAGTCTCATAGCATGGATGTCCGAAGCAAACACCCAAGAATTGTCTTCCTGACCATAACCTCTCCACTTAACCAAATACTGGAGTTTCCGTCTAGAAAAACGAGAATCTAATATTTTCTCAACCACATACTCCAGATTGCCCTCAACCAAAACAGGGTCAGGAGGCACAGCAGCAGGAACCACTGGCTCAACAAACCTCTTCAACAAGGACTTGTGGAACACGTTATGGATCTTAAATGTCCCTGGAAGAAGCAAACGAAAAGAAACATGATTAAGAATCTCAATGATCTTATAAGGTCCAATGAACCTAGGCTTAAATTTAGGAGATGCAACTCTCATAGGAATATTCTTTGAGGACAACCAGACCAAGTCCCCCACTTTAAACCGAGGACCATCAGTCCTATGCCGGTTAGCAAACCGCTGGCCTTCTCCTGAGAGAGGGACAACCTCTCCACTACCTGGTCCCAAATCTGTTGCATACGCTCCACAACAGAGTCAACACCTGGACAGACAGAAGCCTCCGTCTGTCCTGAAGAAAATCGAGGGTGAAACCCAGAATTACAGAAAAACGGAGACATCAAAGTGGCAGAGCTAGCCCTATTATTAAGAGCAAACTCAGCCAAAGGTAAAAAAGAGACCCAGTCATCCTGATCAGCAGACACAAAGCATCTAAGATAAGTCTCCAATGTCTGGTTTGTTCTCTCAGTTTGACCATTGGTCTGAGGATGAAATGCCGAGGAGAAAGACAATTGAACACCCAGTTTAGAACAAAAAGTCCTCCAAAATCTGGAAACAAACTGGACTCCTCTGTCAGACACAATGTTCTCAGGAATGCCGTGTAAACGAACCACGTGCTGAAGGAACAACGGCACCAATTCAGAGGAGGAAGGCAACTTAGGTAATGGCACAAGATGTATCATTTTGGAAAACCTATCACAAATTACCCAGATGGTGGTCATTCTCTGAGAAACAGGAAGGTCGGAAATGAAATCCATAGAGATATGGGTCCATGGTCTCTTGGGCACAGGCAATGGCATCAACAAACCACTAGAGCGAGAGCAATGCTTGGAGCGAGAGCAAGTCCCGCAGGACTGCACAAATTCCCTGACATCACGAGACAAGGTAGGCCACCAAAAGGACCGACTAACCAAGTCTCTGGTACCAAAAATTCCGGGATGCCCAGCCAATGCGGAACAATGAATCTCAGACATCACACTCTTTTTCCACTGGTCCGGGACAAACAATTTTCCAACAGGGCAGCACTCGGGCCTATCCTCCTGACACCCCTCCAGAGCAAGTCTCAAATTGGGCGAGATGGCGGAAAGAACTACACCCTCTTTCAAAATAACAGAAGGATCAGATAACTCAGGAGAGTCCGCAAGGAAACTCCTCGAGAGGGCATCCGCCTTAACATTCTTAGTGCCAGGAAGAAAGGAAACCACAAAATTAAAACGTGTGAAAAACAAGGCCCACCTGGCCTGTCTAGGATTGAGTCGCTTGGCAGATTCCAGATAGACCAGATTCTTATGGTCCGTAAGGACCACCACCTGATGTTTGGCTCCCTCCAGCCAATGTCTCCACTCTTCAAAAGCCCACTTCATGGCCAATAACTCCCGATTACCCACGTCATAATTACGTTCAGTAGGAGAAAATTTTCGAGAGAAAAAGGCACAAGGGTTACTTTTAGAGGTCTCTGGATCTTTTTGGGACAAAACGGCACCAGCCCCAATTTCAGAGGCATCAACCTCCACCTGAAATGGCAGAGAAACATCAGGCTGCCGTAGAACAGGAGCAGAAGTGAATCTCTGCTTAAGTTCCTGAAACACAGAGACTGCCTCAGGAGGCCAATTCACCACATCAGAACCTTTCTGGTCAAATCAGTTAATGGTTTAACAATAACCGAGAAATTACCAATAAATTTACGATAAAAATTGGCAAAACCCAAAAATCTCTGAAGAGCCTTTAATGAAGTAGGTTGGACCCAATCACAGATGGCCTGAACCTTGACCGGTCCATTTCAATAACAGATGGGGACAAAATGAATCCCAGAAATGAGATCCTTGTAGCCAAAAAGACACTTTGATCCCTTCACATACAGAGCATTCTCTCTCAAAATCTGGAACACAGTTCGAACATGTTTCACATGAGAGTCCCAGTCATTAGAAAAAATCAAGATATCATCCAAATAAACAATCAGAAATTTGTCCACAAAATCCCTGAAAATGTCATTCATGAAGGACTGGAAGACGGAAGGAGCATTAGTGAGCCCAAAGGGAATCACTAGGTACTCAAAATGCCCCTCAGGGGTATTGAATGCCGTCTTCCATTCATCCCCGTGCTTAATGCGAATAAGGTTATACGCCCCCCTGAGGTCAAGCTTGGTAAACCAAGTAGCGTTTTTCACCCTGGAAAACAGGTCAGAAATCAAGGGTAACGGGTATTGATATTTCACAGTAATATTGTTCAAGAGACGATAATCAATACACGGCCTTAATGAACCATCTTTTTTGGCCACAAAGAAAAAACCGGCACCTAAGGGTGAAGGGATGGTCTGATATGACCCTTCTCCAATGATTCCTTGATATAAGACCGCATAGCGTCATGTTCAGGTACAGACAAGTTAAAAAGGCGACCTTTAGGGAATTTACTACCCGGCACTAATTCAATAGCGCAGTCATAGCTCCTATGGGGAGGCAAGGATGCAGATTTACTTTCGCTAAACACATCAGAAAAATCAATCAAAAAGTCAGGAACATCCTGAGCCTGGGGGGAGGCAGAAAAAACAGGAGTGTTGGTATTAACACATTGGCAGCCCCAGCTGGTTACAGACACAGATTTCCAATCCAAAACAGGATTATGAGACTGTAACCAAGGGAAACCCAGCACGATAATGTCATGCAGATTATACAGAACCAAAAATTTGCAGCACTCCTGGTGATCAGGTTCAACCCTCATTATCACCTGAGTAGAAAACTGGGGTTTATTCTCAGCCAAAGGGGTAGAATCGATCCCCAGTAGGGGAATAGACTTCTGTAGGGGTATCAAGGGAAACCCACAACGTTTAGCAAAATCATAATCCATCAGGTTAATAGCTGCTCCAGAATCAACGAAAGCCTGAGCAGAAAATGAGGACAGAGAGCATATCAGAGTGACAGTTAATAAAAACTTAGTCTGAACACTACCCAAGACAACTGAGCGTGCAAAACGTCTTCCCCGCTTAGGGCAGACTGAAATAGCATGAGAGGCATCACCACAGTAGAAACATAACCCATTGCGCTTTCGAAACTCATGACGCTGTGCCCCAGACACCACTCTATCACACTGCATGGGTTCAGAAGCTGGTTCACAAGGCAACACCATTCCACGCATACTTCTCCGCTCACGCAAACGTCTGTCAATTTGAATCGCTAATGACATAGTATCATTGAGACCAGAGGGGACAGGGAATCCCACCATAACATTCTTTACATTATCTGACAGACCCTTCCGGAAAAGGGCTGCCAAAGCGTCATCATTCCATTTGGTCAGGACTGCCCACCTACGGAATCTCTGACAGTATAACTCAGCGTCATAAGGCCCCTGATTTAATGCCAACAAGGCTTTTTCAGCTTGATCAGTGACATTAGGCTCATCGTACAATAACCCCAAAGCCTGAAAAAATGCATCAACATCACTCAAAACAGGATCCCCAGGTGTCAGGGAAAAAGCCCAATCCTGAGGATCGCCGCGCAGGAGAGAGATGATAATTTGAACCTGCTGCGCTGCATTCCCTGAGGACTTAGATTTTAAGGCAAAAAAACAATTTACAATTATTTTTGAAATTCTGAAACTTAGCTCGATCCCCCAAAAGCAAATCTGGCATGGGGATCCTAGGTTCCACAACAGGCAACCTAGCAAGATATGCAGCAATACTCTGAACCTCAGTGGCAAGCTGATCCACACGGCCAGACAACCGTGCAAACTCCATTGAGAGAAAAGATCCTCCCCAGCACCCAGAGATACAGAGGGAAAAAAAAATGCAACAAACAGAAAAATATCTCTGACAACTCTGACAACCTTTTTTCTTTCACAATATTTTTTCCCTTCTGTGAGTACCATACAATTTTCAATTTTTAGGCCGGTGATACTGTTAAGTTTCGGTAGCTGAGGAGTGCAGGTAAAAAAAGGCAATACACCAGAGCAGTTGGAATCTATGAGATTGCAGTACCCTGACTAACCACCACAACTAGAGGCAGCCGTGGAGCGTTCCTACGTTGGTCCTAGACGCCTCGTCACAGCCTGAGAAACTAACTACACCTAAAGATAGAAATAGGAAAGCTATCTGCCCCGGAGCAGAACCCCAAAGATAATAGAAAGCCCCCAAACAAGTAATGGCGGTTAGACAAGAAGAAATACTGACACAGAAAGAAAATAGTATGAGCAAATGCTGGGGCCCAAACTAACTAAATAGAAAAGGATAGGAAGGGTACTTACTGCAATCCCAGAAAACCCTGAAAAGCACCAACTCTACTAATTTCAAAATCACCTGAGATCACACGACCTCTACCACCTAAATTAGTTCTCTGGTGTAACAAAATCAAAACAGCAGCCACTGAAAAAACTGGAAAAAGCAAAAGTACAAACATCAGTGGCTGAACTAAACTGAGAGGGCAAAAGCCCCCGGAGGGGACCCAGAAGGCCCCCACAGAAGTGCAGACAAAATGCAAAAATATAGCACAAAAACAAAAAGAAGAAAATGTCTTATCTGTTAGCAGGAGATGCAGACACGAAACAGCAGGCTACAAGGGAAACAGGAATGAAGGATTCAGACCAGAACAATTGATCACCGGCAACCCTGATGGGAAGGTGACTCCCTTATATAAGACCAGTCAGTAACACCTGATTCCCAGTCCTCACAATCTTCACTGAACAGACCAGTACCGCTTGTAACCACCAGAGGGAGTCTCTGCTCAGAACTCATCTCAAACCCATTCACAACATCTGGCCAGCCAATCAGGAGAGACGGTCAGTGGATCGACAGCATCCAATTTGATCTCCCATTACCCCATTCAATTTTCCCAGGCCTGTTACTGGATCGCCCGCCAGGGCCGTGGGGTACCCGGTACCGGGCCACTTCTTAAAGGGGAAGTGTCACTGTAGCAGTGACCCGGTCTGTGGCCCTGGTTGTCCAATAAAAGGGATGGTGAAAATGGGATGATAAAGTTTTTAATAAAGTGTTTGTGACGCCACCCATGGTATTCGGTCAGGGGACCGACGCTGCAATGCAGATCCTCTGGGATGATGATAGGGCAGCAAAGGTGGTTAAGCTCTCCACGGGTAGAGCTGTGTCCCCGGGCAGTTAGGATATTAAAGGTGATGTTGATGGTGAGTGCGGTGCAGGACAGGTGACGCGTGAATGACTTAGAGGACACAGCAGAGTGCAGTTTCCTTTACCTTTTAATGAGCAGTGCAGGTACAGTCTGGGGCTCTGGTTACAGATGGTTCTGGAGCCGATCAGCCTGAAAGCAACTTGGGAATCTTCTTATTCAGGTGGGTTATGAGGCCTCCTTTATAGCGCTATTCTCTGACGTATTAGCTGCTGTAAACTCTATTTAAGTCCCTCTATCTGTCTGATGTAGAACTCCACTCGCATGACAGGCAACTGGGGCCTGCTTCAGGGGTCGCTGCTGCCTGGCGTCTCTGGCTCACACATGCTGCTATGTCGTCGAGTGTCAATTGGGGCCAGAGGATCTGTGGTCTTCTTCCCTCCAGATTCTGCTGCCGGGGCATTAATACCCACACAGTCTCAGGTTCCGGTGCCCGGTCACTGGCGCTCTAGCCTGGGGTGAGCTCAGCTATAGCTCCTGTCCCCATCTCCTCTCCACACGTCCTCTCTCAACCTTATTCAGGCTCTAACTCCTCACTAACTTCCTCCTCCTGACCAGTGAGAGCAGCTCCCCTGAAGTCGGGTTTAGAGCTCCCCCTGCTGGCCTGGAGCAGGGACCCTGTTGTATGCTGGAACTACCTAGTAAGGGGATTCCTTCTTTGCTCCAGGCATGACATCCCTCCCCCCTGGAGGGAGGCAAGGCCATTGTGGCAACCGGACTCCTGGGGTGCCACACTACTCTTTGCCAATTATTGTCCAAAAATGAAGGTTTGTGAAAGCTTCTCATTTGCTCCTCAAGTTTATTTGCAGGTTTACATCAGGTTTCAAACTCTGGAAAATATTTTTGGCTTATTAACTTCTTAATCTTAGAATTCACAAAAACTAATTAAAACTGGATTTGCATTTCCTATCATTATCTTACGAGTCGTGTCCATTCCAGAACCATCCATCAGTGGAGCTCCGCACAAGCCCTGCAGCCAGTTGGCCAATACCAGCGTCTATATAAATGATTCTCATTAATTACAATTATTAATATGCTCCCCATATGCTAAAAATTTGGAGGCGCACAGTAATCAGAGGCTTTTTCTTTTTTGCCTCCTGTAAGAAACAAATGAAACTTGATGCAAAGCTGCACTAAGGGGTTCAGAAGTTAATTGCCCAGAGGGGAATTGAAAGAATAATTGGCACCCCCCGCTCCTTTCTTGCCTTTGATGATTTCGGCAATTAGTACAATGATGGGTTTGAGATCTTCTGTAATTGCAAATGTGCTGTCCAAGAATGTATTATATATCAGTAGTTAATGCCTGGCCATGGGGTGCCAGAACACAACTTGGAATGGGACCGCGCTCCATCAAGTCATGAAAAGCTGAAGATCGCTCTGGTCTCCAACCAGTTTATTCCTTTTCTTCGTCTCCCAATCATCTACATTCATTTTGCCATCATCCCTTTGTGATGAGTATCATCAGATTGAACACTTGGAGTCTGACCTGCTGGGGGAACTGTCCACAATGTAAAATATTGTCCCTGAAAACAAAATACAAATACATTTGTTACAATAAACACTAACTAGGGCTAGAGTCGGGGCTGTTATTGGGTTAGAAGTAGGGTTCAGATTAGGGCTAGAGAAAGGTTTAACACTAGAGTTAGGCTTTCATAAAGTAGTTAAAAAACATAACTATAATACAAAAGTACAATGTAAGAAAATACAAATGTATCACTTTACTTTTTACATTTTATGTCTAACAACCAAAACACTTTCGCTGTCATTGGTGCTGGGGGGTGCGCTAAGTCACTGCTTAAAGAGTATATTCGGGACTTAATAAAATGTATCTACAGGCAGGTAATTGCAGCTTACCTGCCTGTTGTGCCCGACACTGTTCTCCCCGACGCAGTGCGGTAACATACCGCTCCTGCCGGGGATTCAGCTGACGCGACAGGTTTTGACTTCTGACTTCATTCTGATTGACAGCCGGCTCCTCCAGTTTCCAGTTAGGCAGCTGGGATCCGGCTGTCCATCAGAATGACGTCGGAAGTCCTGCCTGTCACGGGTGTGTCGCGGCGGAGATCGTCACGATTGCACACCCTGACTTCGCACAGCTGAGTTTCTGGTGCTGGGTGTTTTTCGGCACTGAGGGAGTTAATCCTTTCTCTCTCGGTGCTGGGCTGACCAGCCTCGCCCAGCTGCGTTTGATGTTTTGTTAATTAGCTTCCTTCTTATGCTATGGTTCCACGGTCGGAACCATAGCGCTTGGACGAGCGGAAATTCCGCTCCGTCTAGCCCCCCCTTTCGACGCGCGCTCTTTCGAGTGTCAGACACTCCGAACTCCGGAAACGCAGGTATACCTGTGTATCGTGCGCGACGCACGCGCCGCAATACGCGAGAATGCTGCGGTTGAAGACCGCCGCATGTCGTTAGAGTCTGCCACCTGCTATGTAGCATAGAGAGGTTTTTGAATCCCTCACTTGCTTAATCTGGTCTGTTTGGCGCTGCCACGCACGCGCCACACGCAGGTTTCTACTGAACTCCTCCTTATACTGCTGTTGGGAAGTTCCGGTGAAAGATTCATTCCGGAGGTCGTTCTGAAAGATTAGTAGTGCTTTGTGGTTTTTCCTCTCCTTGCTTATGTTTATCCTTAACCTTTGTTCCTGTAGTGGAAGTGTGGTATGCGAGGCTGTGTTTTCTTTACCCCTTGTCTGTCTCGTTTGTCTAAGACTGTGTGTAAGCTGTGACCTGCCCATTCCCTGTGGTGGTAATCAGGGTCCTTCTCAGGACTAGATTACAGTGTCAGGGATCTACAGGAGACAGGGTTACGCTGGCGGCCTGGACCTCTGTACCATTAACAGTACCTCCAGGTAGAGGGACTAGTCAGGACCCCAGTTCAGGGTCAGCTTAGACCCCGGTCCACCTTTATCCTGAGACAGCGTGACACGTACACAGTATTGACCCACAATACATAGGATATTATGTCAGGTAAGACATTGCTGGCAGATACTATGTATACATGTTGATTTTCTCTATTATATGATATTTAGAATTATGTCACATTAGATATAGGTTGCTATCTTTGAATATATCTGTTATACGTCGTGACATTTTCACCGGCCACTTAAAGATTCTCCACAGCCACCATGGATCCAGTAGCCCATTTAGCTCAGCAGTTGCGGAGTTTGTCCATGGAGCTGACGGACGTTAAATCCAAGGTTTTGTACCCCCAGGAGCAAACCAGATTTGAACCTAGAGTAGTCTCCCGGACAGGTTCACTGGTGGGCGGGACAAGTTTTTTACTTTCCGGGAAGCATGTAAATTGTATTTTCAGCTGCGGCCGCAGTCGTCGGGGAGTGAGGATCAGAGGGTGGGAATTGTCATCTCACTCTTACAAGGAGACCCTCAATCCTGGGCGTTCTCTCTCCCCCCGGGATCCCCGGCTCTCCAGTCAGTGGACCGATTTTTTACAGCCCTGGGTCTGGTATATGATGACCCGGATCGGGTCTCCCTTGCTGAAATGAAGTTTTGTAACATACAGCAGGGAGATCGTCTGGCGGAGGAATTTTCTTCAGAGTTCCGTAGATGGGCCACGGATACTCAGTGGAATGACCCAGCTCTTAAGAGCCAGTTTTGTCAAGGTTTATCTGACAAATTAAAAGATGTTTTGGCTCAGTATGATTCTCCCCCGTCACTGGAGGCCGCTATGGCTCTTGCCATTCGCATTGATAGACGGCTTCGGGAGAGGTGTGGGGTAACTCCGCCCCCTGTGATGACTCCGCCTCCTTCTAAAGTCCCTAATATTGAGGTCCCCCTGGTTTGTTCCGAGGAACCTATGCAGTTGGGAGGGACATCATTTCGAGGGAAGGGATCGGCGGTGCGCCGCAAAACAAGAAGGTGTTTCTTCTACGGGAGAGAGGACATTTTATTGAGGGTTGTCCATCCCTACGTACTGAGCAAGAAGTCGCCGGAAAACTATTAATCCCAGGTTGTGTGGTGGACGACAAAACTGGAGTATGTATTCGTCCCCAAGTCCCCTCTCAGTTTCTCGTACCACGGAGGTGGTGGGAGGAACGAGAACTGAGAGGATTTCGTTCTTCTGGATAGTGGGGCCGCGGCTAATCTGGTGACGCTCGGTTTTGCCCATGCAAGGTAGCAACTGAGTTTTATTGGCCAAACCCATCCCTAATTTTCTATTGACCCAGACCTCTCGTCAAGGGAGCTTTTTGCAAGCCGTGCATAACATAGACCTTCCCAGTGGGGGCAATACATAAAGAACTAATTTTCTTTTTATGTGTTGGAGGGCCTTCCCACTCCTATTGTGTTGGACTTCCTTTGGGTTTAAATAAACATAACCCAGTTATTAAATTTGGGAATCCAAGAGATAAGCCAGTGGGGTGAATTTTGCAATAGTAACTGCATAAACACGGTCATCGGTAAAGGGGCGTGCCTAGAACCTTTCCTCCTTTTCCCGGAGGACTTTGAGTATGTGTTTTCAGAGGGAAAGGGTGTCAAGAATTACCTCCTCATCGCGCATATGACTGTGCTATAAAATTGCTTCCTGATCTAAGTTAACCCAAAAACTAGGTTATAAAACCTTTCTGGTCCTGAGAGGCAAGCTATGAAGGATTACATTTCGGAAAGTCTGGCCAAGGGCATATTAGACCTTCATCTTCCCCCCGTGGCCGCGGGGTTCTTCTTTGTGAAGAAGAAAGAGGAGGCCTACGCCCTTGCCTGGATTTCCGGACTAATCGATTACGGTCCAATCCTATCCACT
>JARQOD010008732.1:0-34428 GCA_033576555.1 Oophaga sylvatica
CCCCACACCGATCAGTAAGTAACGTCTAAACATGGGAACAACCCTTTAGGCCTCTTTCAGACTTCAGTCGTGTGACGTCCGCCCAATGTGAAAATGGCGATCCGTCAGAAAAGTGTAAAAACGATGTAAAACGGATCAGTTTTCTGACGGATCCGCCAACAAGTGTTCACCCGGAAATGATGAAATTTTCGTTTCGGAAAATGTAAGTTTGCAAGTCCCGGACCGGAGAGAGAGAGAGAGACCCCGGACAGTTTTAGCAGCATTTTCAATGTGTTTCTAGGCGGGCGACGGATCCGCTGGCAGATTCGTCAAAGACGGATGCCAGCGGATCCTGCCGCCCATAGTGGCCATTATACAAAATGGCGGATGCGGCGGATCCGCCATAGTCCGCCATTTTGGCGGAACAAAAAAACGTTGCATTGGACGTTTTTCTGAAATGACGGACGCCAATTTTTTGGCGGATCCGTCAAAAAACGGACCTAACGGACGACCATCCGTCAAAATCCGTCACTAATGCAAGTCAATGTGAAAAAAAACGGATCCGCCCAAAAAAAATGCCGGATCCGTTATTTTCACATTTTGACGGATTTTGACTGATGTCGCACGACTGAAGTGTGAAAGAGGCCTTAAACATGCAATCTCACCTTGAATGCAGCTAGCAGATGTGAAACAGGGAGTCCTTCTGGGTGCTTACAATAACCTGTTGAATAAATGAGTATTTCTAAATATGCAAATTGCCTCTTAAGAGGCAATTTGCATATTAAATTTCCCAGAGGAGCATTGCACGGCGAATAAGCCTCCTTACCTTGACACGCCAGAGCTGGTATGTCACTCTCCACAAGGAGAAAACCTTACCCCTTATTTCTAAATACACATTGTTCACATACTTTTATAAAACGTACTTAAAAGTTTGGCAGCAGTACATGTAGACCATTTGCAAGTGAAGTAGGAAACCAAAGAATTATAGCAACATAATTTTCTATTAAAATCCATGATTTTTACTCATACAAGGCAATAGAAAAGTCGGAACACCAATACCGTGGAAAACTGTAAAAAATCTTAGCAAACGCATTTCAGACAACCGCCTTTAGTCACTACATACAATGACTAAAAAGACAGTTGTCTAACGCATTTGCGACGATTTTTACACTTTTCCACGGTATTGGTGTACCGACTTTTTTATGGCTTTGTATGAAAAAAACATGAATTTTAAAAGAAGATTCTGATACTGGAATTCCTTGGTTTCCTATTTGACTCCCTTGTGACTTGGTGAGCTGACATTTCCATTTTTTATTTCTATTTGTATGGTAAGGGTTCATTTTTGTGGCACACAAATTGTGAGGAACTTGTCGCAGATTATTCACAAGTTCTCTCCTTGCATAGCTTAAACTTATGGGACAAAGCTTTTATCTTTTTTTAAGCCATGAAAAAAATTAAACCGGACAACCTTAAGATACTAACTATATTGTCCTCTTCAAATTCAACAGCATGCACAAAATGTTCACAGAGTGTACATATATTATGGGATATGGGGCTGATAATGTTGACAGAATACAAACCATGTACAGTGATCTATCTTAACAGCACTGAATTAAATGGGTAAAACCATCTTGTAATGTGAAGGCATACTGCTAGGATATGTCAACACTTTCCAGTGGGGGTCTGAGCTCTGCGACCTCCAACTAATACTAAAAAATACAGCAAGCCCTATTCATTTGAACAGAGCTGTACTTCACTTGTATATGACACCGGGGTACTGATGTGTAGTCTAGACCAGTGAAGGAAATGCACTGCTACACCAATGTTACGGCACAACAGGTTGGAGCCCTTTGTTAATAAAAAGATGGCATATTCTGATGACAAAGCATTACTTTATAAGACATAAATACTAATATATGCAAAATATTGCCTCTGACAGAGAGAGAGAGACACAGCCATAACCATTCCAGTTGGATGCCAGAAATATTTTGGCTAATATCTCCTGAATCAGTCTATAGGACCACTTACAGTAGGAGATGAATCACTGATCTGAGTAAACACGTTAGACAAACAAAAAAAAACAAACAGTATACACTTATTTATCGTAGATATACATGTGCTGCCAACAATAAGCCGCTATGAGAATCACCAATCACATACAGCGCCAATGATTGCTCCATGGAAATTGAGCTTAACAAGCACAGATTGACTTGCTGTATCGTCATTTGGCACTCAAACTGAGTTTTTATCTTTTCGTCTAATAAGATGTTATTAGACTTACATGTTTTATATCTTGTCGTATATCGCAGCCGATAACAAAACCTGCTTTTGTCTGTGATAAACAGAGTTTCAAATCCTTGTTAAACTGAAACGAAACACAATTTTACTTCATATATAAACATAAATACAAATTTTATAGGAGCGATTAAATATAAATTGTTACATAGTAAAACAAAATAACTGGACATGAAGATACCCGCCGAGTTCCTACAGCGCACACACACGCATGCACGCATACTTGAGGCAGGGATCACAGCGCAATGCTTGGACTGGTCGCCAGCTCTCCTGACCCGAGAGGGACAGTTGCATAGAAATACATGCTGACACACTTGGGTCAGGAGAGACACCGGCCAGTCCAAGCATTGCGTTGTGATCCCTGTCGTAGTTATACTTTCATCTGACTGCGCCCTGAAGAAAATTCATCTAAATCTGCATTGCCAACCACATAATGGAAAAAAAGGGTCAAGCATATTCACCACCTCTACAGCATCCTAGGAGCGCAGTGGCAATGAGGCTGGCTGTGACCAAGTGCTAAAAGTGCACTCTAGAGATCCTGGCCAGCCTCAGAGCAGTGTTTACAAATAGAGTTGAGCGAATTCTTCAAAATATGGTTCCGATTATTATCAGCAACGAATATTGTTTTTTTGCGACAGTCGCTGAACACAGCCGAATGTCATTGGAGACAATGGGAGTAGAAATAATCTACTATATAATTGTCTAACTTTTCACTTCCGTCTGTAACGGAAATCCTGCGTCGCTGATTGGTCGCACCCGGCCGGACGCGACCAATCAGCGACAGGCACATCTGGCCCACGCCACCGCTATCGTCGAGAGATAAGTGGCGCTAGCTGCTGATCTCCCGACGGTAGCCGCGGGTCATCTCCAGTACATACTCACCTTCCGTCCCTGCATCCTTGTCCCGGCGCGTCTGCTTCTATCATGCGCGGTGCGGTCACGTAGTACCGCTCATTAAGGTCATGAATATGGACGCGACTCCACTCCCATAGGCGTGGCGTCCATATTCATGACCTTAATGAGCGGTACCACGTGACCGCACCGCACAAGATAGAAGCAGACGCGCCGGGACAAGGGATAGAGATGCAGGGACGTACAGCGACGGAGCGAGGAGGGTAAGTATGATGGGGGAGGACGGGGGAGCCCAGCGGAGGGTGGGAGCGGAGCCATGCATATAGAATTGGAGGGTGTGAGCGGAGCCATGTATACAGGATGGGAGGGTGGGAGCAGAGCCATGTATACAGGATGGAAGGGTGGGAGCGGAGCCATGTATATAGAATTGGAGGGTGGGAGCGCAGCCATGTATATAGGATGGGAGGGTGGGAGCGTAGCCGTGTATATATGATTGGAGAGTGAGAGCGGAGCCATGTATATATGATTGGAGGGTGAGAGCGGAGCTATGTATACAAGGATGGGAGGGTGGGAGCGGAGCCATGTATACAGGATGGGAGCGGAGCCATGTATATAGGAAGGGAGGGTGGGAGCGGAGCCATGTATATAGAATGGGAGGGTGGGAGAAGAGCCATGTATATAGGATGGGAGGTGGGAGCAGAGCCATGTATATAGGATGGGAGGGTGGGAGAAGAGCCATGTATATAGGATGGGAGGGTGGGAGCGGAGCCACGTATATAGAATTGGAGGGTGGGAGCAGAGCCATGTATACAGGATGGGAGGGTGGGAGCGGAGCCATGTATACAGGATGGGAGGGTGGGAGCGGAGCCATGTATACAGGATGGGAGGGTGGAGCGGAACCATGAATACAGGGTGGGAGCGGAGGCATGTATATAGGATTGGAGGGTGGGAGCGGAGCCATGTATATAGGATTGGAGGGTGGGAGCGGAGCCATGAATACAGGGTGGGAGCGGAGGCATGTATATAGAATTGGAGAGTGGGAGGGGAGCCATGTATACAAGATGGGAGCGGAGCCGTGTATACAGGATGGGAGGGTGGGAGGGAGCCGTGTATATAGGATGGGAGCGGAGCCTGTGTATAGGATGGGAGGGTGGGAGCGGAGCCGTGTATATAGGATGGGAGGGTGGAGTGGAGCCGTGTATATAGGATGGGAGGGTGGTAGCAGGGCCATGCATACAAGGATGGGAGGGTGGGAGCGGAGCCATGCATACAAGTATGGGAGGGTGGGAGCGGAGCCACGTATATAGGATGGGAGGGTGGGAGAAGAGCCATGTATATAGGATGGGAGGGTGGGAGCGGAGCCACGTATATAAAATTGGAGGGTGAGAGCGGAGCCATGTATACAGGATGGGAGGGTGGGAGTGGAGCCATGAATACAGGGTGGGAGCGGAGGCATGTATATAGAATTGGAGGGTGGGAGGGGAGCCATGTATATAGGATTGGAGGGTGGGAGCAGAGCCATGTATATAGGATTGGAGGGTGGGAGCAGAGCCATGTATACAAGGATGGGAGGGTGGGAGCGGAGCCATGTATACAAGATGGGAGGGTGGGAGCGGAGCCATGTATACAAGATGGGAGCGGAGCCGTGTATACAGGATGGGAGGGTGGGAGCCGTGTATATAGGATGGGAGGGTGGGAGCGGAGCCTGTATATAGGATGGGAGGGTGGGAGCGGAGCCGTGTATATAGGATGGGAGGGTGGAGTGGAGCCGTGTATATAGGATGGGAGGGTGGGAGCCGGGCCATGCATACAAGGATGGGAGGGTGGGAGCGGAGCCATGCATACAAGGATGGGAGGGTGGGAGCGGAGCCATGCATACAAGGATGGGAGGGTGGGAGCGGAGCCATGCATACAAGGATGGGAGGGTGGGAAGCAGTGCCATGCATACAAGGATGGGAGGGTGGGAGTGGAGCCATGTATATAGGATGGGAGGGTGGGAGCGGAGCCACGTATATAGAATTGGAGGGTGGGAGCGGAGCCATGTATACAGGATGGGAGGGTGGGAGCGGAGACATGTATACAGGATGGGAGGGTGGGAGCGGAGCCATGTATACAGGATGGGAGGGTGGAGCGGAGCCATGAATACAGGGTGGGAGCGGAGGCATGTATATAGGATTGGAGGGTGGGAGCGGAGCCATGTATATAGGATTGGAGGGTGGGAGCGGAGCCATGAATACAGGGTGGGAGCGGAGGCATGTATATAGAATTGGAGGGTGGGAGGGGAGCCATGTATATAGGATTGGAGGGTGGGAGCGGAGCTATGTATATAGGATTGGAGGGTGGGAGCAGAGCCATGTATACAAGGATGGGAGGGTGGGAGCGGAGCCATGTATACAAGATGGGAGCGGAGCCTGTATATAGGATGGGAGGGTGGGAGCGGAGCCGTGTATATAGGATGGGAGGGTGGAGTGGAGCCGTGTATATAGGATGGGAGGGTGGGAGCAGGGCCATGCATACAAGGATGGGAGGGTGGGAGCGGAACCATGCATACAAGGATGGGAGCGGAGCCATGCATACAAGGATGGGAGGGTGGGAGCAGTGCCATGCATACAAGGATGGGAGGGTGGGAGCGGAGCCATGCATACAAGGATGGGAGGGTGGGAAGCAGTGCCATGCATACAAGGATGGGAGGGTGGGAGCGGAGCCATGCATACAAGGATGGGAGGGTGGGAGCGGAGCCATGTATATAGGATTGGAGGGTGGGAGCAGAGCCATGTATACAAGGATGGGAGGGTGGGAGCGGAGCCATGTATACAAGATGGGAGCGGAGCCGTGTATACAGGATGGGAGGGTGGGAGCCGTGTATATAGGATGGGAGGGTGGGAGCGGAGCCTGTATATAGGATGGGAGGGTGGGAGCGGAGCCGTGTATATAGGATGGGAGGGTGGAGTGGAGCCGTGTACAGGTCCTTCTCAAAAATTAGCATATAGTGCTAAATTTCATTATTTTCCATAATGTAATGATTACAATTAAACTTTCATATATTTTAGATTCATTACACACCAACTGAAATTTGTCAGGTCTTTTATTGTTTTAATACTGATGATTTTGGCATACAACTCCTGATAACCCAAAAAACCTGTCTCAAAAAATTAACATATTTCAACCATCCAATAAAATAAAAGTGTTTTTTAAAAACAAACAAAAAAACCATCAAATAATAAAGTTCAGTTATGCACTCAATACTTGGTCGGGAATCCTTTTGCAGAAATGACTGCTTCAATGCGGCGTGGCATGGAGGCAATCAGCCTGTGACACTGCTGAGGTGTTATGGAGGCCCAGGATGCTTCGATAGCGGCCTTAAGCTCATCCAGAGTGTTGGGTCTTGCGTCTCTCAACTTTCTCTTCACAATATCCCACAGATTCTCTATGGGGTTCAGGTCAGGAGAGTTGGCAGGCCAATTGAGCACAGTAATACCATGGTCAGTAAACCATTTACCAGTGGTTTTGGCACTGTGAGCAGGTGCCAGGTCGTGCTGAAAAATGAAATCTTCATCTCCATAAAGCATTTCAGCCGATGGAAGCATGAAGTGCTCCAAAATCTCCTGATAGCTAGCTGCATTGACCCTGCCCTTGATGAAACACAGTGAACCAACACCAGCAGCTGACATGGCACCCCACACCATCACTGACTGTGGGTACTTGACACTGGACTTCAGGCATTTTGGCATTTCCTTCTCCCCAGTCTTCCTCCAGACTCTGGCACCTTGATTTCCGAATGACATGCAAAATTTGCTTTCATCAGAAAAAAGTACTTGGGACCACTTAGCAACAGTCCAGTGCTGCTTCTCTGTAGCCCAGGTCAGGCGCTTCTGCCGCTGTTTATGGTTCAAAAGTGGCTTTACCTGGGGAATGCGGCACCTGTAGCCCATTTCCTGCACATGCCTGTGCACGGTGGCTCTGGATGTTTCTACACCAGACTCAGTCCACTGCTTCCTCAGGTCCCCCAAGGTCTGGAATCGGTCCTTCTCCACAATCTTCCTCAGGGTCCGGTCACCTCTTCTCGTTGTACAGCGTTTTTCTGCCACATTGTTTCCTTCCAACAGACTTCCATTGAGGTGCCTTGATACAGCACTCTGGGAACAGCCTATTTGTTGAGAAATTTCTTTCTGGGTCTTACCCTCTTGCTTTAGGGTGTCAATGATGGCCTTCTTGACATCAGTCAGGTCGCTAGTCTTACCCATGATGGGGGTTTTGAGTAATAAACCAGGCAGGGAGTTTTTAAAAGCCTCAGGAATCTTTTGCATGTGTTTAGAGTTAATTAGTTGATTCAGAAGATTAGGGTAATAGGTCGTTTAGAGAACCTTTTCTTGATATGCTAATTTTTTGAGACAGGTTTTTTGGGTTATCAGGAGTTGTATGCCAAAATCATCAGTATTAAAACAATAAAAGACCTGACAAATTTCAGTTGGTGTGTAATGAATCTAAAATATATGAAAGTTTAATTGTAATCATTACATTATGTAAAACACGGATTTTGGTAAAGACTTACCTGTAAAATCCTTTTCAGCGAAGGAAGGAAGAGAGACACAGTATTCATTACTGATGGGTAGGCGGAGCCCCAGATCAGGATGTTACCTCAGATCAAAAGAGTGATGACTGGCTGGCCCCTCCAGCTCGGGCTCCTCCTACTCAGCTCCAGTCGTATCAAAGCTTTTAGGAAAAGAGCCAAGATCACCAGCGGAGCAACATAACCCCTTCTGAAGGAACTTCAGAGAAAAAACACAAGGATACAGGTTATGCATGCAAAGAAAGCCAAAAACCACAGAGTTCCAGGTACTACTCACGGAACCTGACTACTGCGATGAGCTGGCGATGCTGGAACAGAGCCTTAGCGCGCTGACCTCAGCCCAGATAATCGCTATCAGATAAGGGTCGCGCTGCATCTGAAAACATCAACACACTTCTGCCGTGGGAGGGTGCTGTGTCTCTCTTCCTTCCTTCGCTGAAAAGGATTTTACAGGTAAGTCTTTACCAAAATCCGTGTTTCAGCTGCGATGAAGGAAGAGAGCCACAGTATTCATTACTGATGGGACGTCCCAAAGCAGTTCAAAAATAAGGGTGGGAAAAAACCAACAAAAGGCAGAAACCAACAACCTTAACAACAAAGCGCAACCAGCGCTAAACACAAGTTCATCCAGAACTTTAAACTACAGCTGCCTGCAGGACCCTACGTCCGAGGGCTGCATCAGCGGAAGCACTGACGTCCACTTTATAAAACCTTGTAAACGTGTGGACAGAGCGCCAAGTCGCCGCTCGGCAAAGCTGCACTGCCGAAGCACCTTGATGAAAAGCCCACGATGAAGCCACAGCTCTCGTGGAATGGGCTCGAATGTTAATCGGGCAAGATTCACCCCGAAGACGGTAAGCTTCCAAAATAGCTGACCGGATCCAACGAGCTATAGAACCCTTGGAAGCTCGTTGACCACGCCGACGACCTGCCGGAACCACAAACAGGGAGTCCGTCTTACGAAAACCTTGAGTAATAAATAGATAAAACTTCAAGGCCCGCACTAAATCCAATGTGTGTAAATCTCGCTCTTTCGTATTCTTCGGATCCGGACAGAGTGAAGGCAACACAATATCCTGGTTAACATGAAATTGTGACACCACTTTAGGCAAAAAATCACCCGAGTGCGAAACACTACACGATCCGGAAAAAACTCCAGAAAAGGAGGCGAGCAAGAAAGAGCTGCCAATTCAGAAACTCTCCTCAAGGAAGTGACTGCAACAAGGAAAGCCACCTTCCAAGAAAGTAAAGAAAGGCTAGCAGAAACCATAGGTTCAAAAGGTTTATGCTGAAGAGCCTCCAAAACAAGGTTGAGCCGCCAAGGAGACACGGGTGCCTTCCGCGGCGGAAACTTACGAGAGATACCTCGGAAAAAAGGAGAGCACGTCTCTATTTGAAGCAATGGTTCTCCGGAACAATAAGGACAGAGCAGAAATCTGACCTTTCAGAGTGCTAACTGCCAAACCCTTGTCTAGCCCATGCTGCAGAAAAGCCAACAGGTTGGGAATGGAAAATTTTCTCGGGTTCCGAGAAGACCCCAAACACCACGAAAAGAAGGTTTCCCAAATTTTGTGGTAAATCCTAGAAGTAGCCGGACATCTTGCAGCACGAAGGGTAGCAATGACCTCGGCTGAAAAACCTCTACGGGTCAAGATTTCGGTTGAAGAGGGAGTGGAAACGGAGGTGCCGCCAACAGCGACATTATTGTCGAGAACCACACCCTTCTTGGCCAGTCTGGAGCTATCAGAATAGCTGGAATTCTCTCTAGTCTGATCCGACGCAGCACTAGAGGAAGTAAGGATATCGGCGGGAATACATAGATCAGCTCGAACTGATCCCACTGAGCCACTAGAGCATCCACCGCCACCGCCTTCGGGTCCTTGTACCTGGACATGAATGTCGGTAACTTGGCATTGGACCTGGATGCCATCAAATCCACTTGGGGGGTTCCCCAGCGAGAGCACAGTAGTGCAAAGACTTCCGGGTGGAGGCTCCATTCCCGGGATCCATCCTTCTGCGACTGAGAAAGTCCGCTGTAATATTCTGAACCCCTGGAATGTGAATCGCCGAAATGGCTGGTACATTGGCCTCTGCCCAAATCAGAATTCGGGACACCTCTACCAAGAGTCTGGAACTCCTTGTCCCACCTTGGTGATTGATATACGCGACAGCCGTCGCATTGTCTGTCTGCACACGGACTGACAGACCGCTCAAAGGGACCGTCCAAAGTTGGAGGCAAAGGAAAATCGCCCTCAATTCCAGGATGTTGATCGGAAGCACAGACTCTTCCGATGACCATACCCCCTGAATCCAGAGATTGTTCCAAACACCCCCCCCAGCCCGTCAGGCTGGCATCGGTGGTTATGACTGACCACTTCAGAGGGAGGAAAGACTTCCCCAGGGAGAATGCCCCTGGACGTAACCACCATTCTAGAGAATCCCGCACCGCGCGAGAAATGGTGACACTGCAATCCAGCGATTGCGACTGATTCCATCGACTCAAGATGAACCTTTGAAGAGTCCTGGAGTGGAACTGGGCAAAAGGAATTGCCTCCATGGACGCCACCATCAGTCCCAGAAGACGCATACACTTCCGTAGGGACATTGCCGTTGAGGATGTCATAATCTGTACATGTCGAAGAAGACATGACTGTTTGTCTGGTGGTAGGGAAACTACCGACCGAAACGTGTCGAGATGCATTCCCAAAAAGAGAATTGTCCTCGATGGTTCCAGGGACGACTTCTCCCAATTGACCAGCCAACCGAAGTCTTTCAGAAACTGAAGAGACAAATCCCGAGCCGTCAACGCCTCCTCCTCCGAGGAAGCCACGATCAAAAGATCGTCCAGATAAGGGAGAATCGTAATCCCCTGTCTTCGAAGGAGTGCCATGAGGGGCGCCAGAATTTTTGTAAAGACCCTTGGCGCTGAGGCTAAGCCGAACGGCAGAGCCACGAACTGGTAATGATTCTGACCTATGGCAAATCGAAGAAAGCGCTGATGAGCCTTTCCGATGGGAATATGCAAATAGGCGTCGCGAATGTCGATTGACACCAGAAAATCGTTCTGTGACAGAGCTGCCACAAAGGAACGAAGCGACACCATGCGAAATTTCCGGGCATAGACATGCCGGTTCAATCGCTTGAGATCCAGAATCGGGCGAAATTTGTTCTCCTTTTTGGGAACTATAAAAAGGTTGGAATAAAAACCTTTCCCTCGGTCCTCTGACGGAACCGGTATCACTACACCCTTTTGTAGTAGCGATTCGACCTCTCGCTGTAGAGCGACAACAAGCTCGGGTTCCGACGGAACGCGAGATTGACAAAAAACATTTGGGGGTTGAAAAGCAAACTCTATGAAATAGCCTGCCGACACTATCCGCGTTACCCAGGAATCTGGAACGCGAGCCATCCAAGTCTCCTTGAAAAGAAGCAGGCGACCCCCCACTCGAGAATCCTCGAGTGGACCCCTGGCGTCAATCCGACTTTGCGGTTTTCTTGTCAAGTTCCCGCTTGTTCTGGCGGAAACTCTGCTTCCAGGGAGTACGAGTTTTCTGAGAGGATTTCTTTCCTGAGAAAGAAGGACGACCCGATCCCCACGAGGAGTGACTAGATCGTCCTCGGCCCCGAAAGGACCGCCGACCACTATAAACACCAGGCTTACTGGACACCGAGGCCATGGCCCTTCGCTGTGGTAATGCTGATTCCTTCGCCTTAGCCTTGGAAATCAGCTCTGTGAGGTCGGATCCAAAAAGATGGCCACCCTTGTAAGGTAAGGCCAACAACCCTTGTTTGGAAACTGCGTCCCCGCCCACTGTCTGAGCCATAAAGCTCTTCTGACTGTGACCGCTGAAGCTTGCGCTTTGGCCAGCAGAGATGCCGTATCCAGACCGGCATCAAAGATATAACAGGTTGCCGTTTCTAACCATTCACAAGTTTCCCGAATCTCAGATAACGGAGATTCATTTTGCAACTCCGTCTTCAGACGTGCCAACCAGCTTAGAGAAGCTCTAGCAGCACACATGGATCCTAGCACTGCTCGAAATCCATGACCCGCAGCCTCATAGCTTGCTTTTGCCGCCAATTCTGCCTTTCTATCCAAAGGCTCCTGTAAGCTCGCTTTTCCCTTAATAGGGAGTAGAGAGGATTTACTAAGCTGAGACAAAGACACATCCACTTCAGGAGCAGAAGTCCAATTAGCCTTTAACTCCGTAGAGCAAGGATAAAGTGTATCAAAGAAATGCGTTCCATGAAAACGCTTATCTGGACATAGACGTTCCTCCTCTATTACACCATTAAGCTCATCCAGAGCTGGCAATGTTGTGCGCGAAGCACGGGACTCCTGGAAAATGCGTGCTGATTTACCAGGACGACTAGTTACCTCCTCCGGTAACTGTAGTATATCTCTCATGGCTTCAATTAATGCCTCCGTACGCTTCGTCATAGAGGAAACGCCCCTGCGGCTCGTCCGCATCTGAATCGGATATTTCTCCATCCGAATTTAAAGGGGAACTCTGCCCAATATCAGATACATCTGACTCGCTCCGTGTAGAGGCCGGTAACGGCCTGCGTCGCTTCCTCTGAGAGGAATTAGCAGACACATATTGACCTAAAAGGTCAGATAAATTATTAATCGATCGAGCGATATCATCCAATTTTCCACCGCTGTCGACCGCAGCGCTAGACGCTGTGGAGGTCTGCGTATCTGATTGCCGCAATGGCACTGGGACGTGATCCGCGGCATCTGAACTCTGTTCAGACATGTCTCACCTGTATGAGCAGGTCAAAGCGGTAATACCAGCAAAAAACTATGCGTTTTTTTTTTTTTTTTTTTTTCAAACGCTGAAGGGTTAACGCTCCACCAAGCAGAGTTACCCCAGCGGTATTCAGTCAGCAAATTTAGCAGGTAGAAATAACCCTCAAAGGGGTTAATATTGCAAACTCACCAAAATATATATATATTTGTGAGCCCCAGCCAATTTTTATGTCTCTGATGAGACTGCAGCTGCAGGATAGCGATCGCTGCGCTGCGGGGTGAGGAATCCGCACTCACCCAGCTGGCCGTGGTGTCTATATGAGGAGGGGAGCGGTCCGAGGAGCCCAGGAGCCTGAGTAATGGCCGCCACAGTGAGGGGGTCGCAGGAGAAAAGCCAGAGCGCGCGTCTTCCTGCTCAAAAGACCGGGATAGATAGGCCACGCCCCTGCTAGCTCAAATAATGAGCGCGAACTCTCCCCCTCCTGCTCCCTCTCTGTCCTGCAGCTATCTGCCTGCGGACAAAAAATCACCACATCTTCATGTAGTAGCGCTGTCACAGCAGCGCTGAAGCATACTGACATTACATGTAGTAGCGCTGTCACAGCAGCGCTGAAGCATACTGACATTACATGTAGTAGCGCTGTCACAGCAGCGCTGAAGCATACTGACATCACATGTAGTAGCGCTGTCACAGCAGCGCTGAAGCATACTGACAATACATGTATTAGCGCTGTCACAGCAGCGCTGAAGCATACTGACATTACGTGTAGTAGCGCTGTCACAGCAGCGCTGAAGCATACTGACATTACATGTAGTAGCGCTGTCACAGCAGCGCTGAAGCATACTGACATTACATGTAGTAACGCTGGCACAGCAGCGCTGAAGCATACTGACATTAGTAATAGCGCTGCTCATTCAGACGCTAAAGCACTCACACATAATTATTATTAAAATTTGTGTGGAGTACTCACCAGCCAAGGCGCCACAGGGACCCTCAGGGGTTTCTGGCGCAGTGCCCATGCTTCCCCCCAGGGCGAAGAACGCAGTGACCGCACGTGTGGTTTGCGTTCCCGCCAGAGAAGCTCTCCTCATCCCCCAGGGCCGGCAAGGATTCTGCAGGGACTTTGAGTAAATACAGATCCGCCAAGGGAGAGGTTGGGGTACAGCAGCGCTGATACCCCTGAGACCTCTAGACCAACTAGTGATCCAAGTCTCCTGTCTGAATATTAAAATAATAAAATCTTCTGAGGAGCTGCATTAGCAGCGACCATCCTCTGGACCTCAAATCTTAGACTGGAGCTGAGTAGGAGGAGCCCGAGCTGGAGGGGCCAGCCAGTCATCACTCTTTTGATCTGAGGTAACATCCTGATCTGGGGCTCCGCCTACCCATCAGTAATGAATACTGTGGCTCTCTTCCTTCATCTGCAGCTGAAATAATGAAATTTAGCACTATATGCTAATTTTTTGAGAAGGACCTGTATATAGGATGGGAGGGTGGGAGCCGGGCCATGCATACAAGGATGGGAGGGTGGGAGCGGAGCCATGCATACAAGGATGGGAGGGTGGGAGCGGAGCCATGCATACAAGGATGGGAGGGTTTGAAGCAGTGCCATGCATACAAGGATCGGAGGGTGGGAGTGGAGCCATGTATATAGGATGGGAGGGTGGGAGCGGAGCCACGTATATAGAATTGGAGGGTGGGAGCGGAGCCATGTATACAGGATGGGAGGGTGGGAGCGGAGACATGTATACAGGATGGGAGGGTGGGAGCGGAGCCATGTATACAGGATGGGAGGGTGGAGCGGAGCCATGAATACAGGGTGGGAGCGGAGGCATGTATATAGGATTGGAGGGTGGGAGCGGAGCCATGTATATAGGATTGGAGGGTAGGAGCGGAGCCATGAATACAGGGTGGGAGCGGAGGCATGTTATAGAATCGGAGGGTGGGAGGGGAGCCATGTATATAGGATTGGAGGGTGGGAGCGGAGCTATGTATATAGGATTGGAGGGTGGGAGCAGAGCCATGTATACAAGGATGGGAGGGTGGGAGCGGAGCCATGTATACAAGATGGGAGCGGAGCCGTGTATACAGGATGGGAGGGTGGGAGAGAGCCGTGTATATAGGATGGGAGGGTGGGAGCGGAGCCTGTATATAGGATGGGAGGGTGGGAGCGGAGCCGTGTATATAGGATGGGAGGGTGGAGTGGAGCCGTGTATATAGGATGGGAGGGTGGGAGCAGGGCCATGCATACAAGGATGGGAGGGTGGGAGTGGAACCATGCATACAAGGATGGGAGGGTGGGAGCGGAGCCATGCATACAAGGATGGGAGGGTGGGAGCAGTGCCATGCATACAAGGATGGGAGGGTGGGAGCGGAGCCATGCATACAAGGATGGGAGGGTGGGAAGCAGTGCCATGCATACAAGGATGGGAGGGTGGGAGTGGAGCCATGTATATAGGATGGGAGGGTGGGAGCGGAGCCACGTATATAGAATTGGAGGGTGGGAGCGGAGCCATGTATACAGGATGGGAGGGTGGGAGCGGAGACATGTATACAGGATGGGAGGGTGGGAGCGGAGCCATGTATACAGGATGGGAGGGTGGAGCGGAGCCATGAATACAGGGTGGGAGCGGAGGCATGTATATAGGATTGGAGGGTGGGAGCGGAGCCATGTATATAGGATTGGAGGGTAGGAGCGGAGCCATGAATACAGGGTGGGAGCGGAGGCATGTATATAGAATTGGAGGGTGGGAGGGGAGCCATGTATATAGGATTGGAGGGTGGGAGCGGAGCTATGTATATAGGATTGGAGGGTGGGAGCAGAGCCATGTATACAAGGATGGGAGGGTGGGAGCGGAGCCATGTATACAAGATGGGAGCGGAGCCGTGTATACAGGATGGGAGGGTGGGAGGGAGCCGTGTATATAGGATGGGAGGGTGGGAGCGGAGCCTGTATATAGGATGGGAGGGTGGGAGCGGAGCCTGTATATAGGATGGGAGGGTGGAGTGGGGCCGTGTATATAGGATGGGAGGGTGGGAGCAGGGCCATGCATACAAGGATGGGAGGGTGGGAGTGGAACCATGCATACAAGGATGGGAGGGTGGGAGCGGAGCCATGCATACAAGGATGGGAGGGTGGGAGCAGTGCCATGCATACAAGGATGGGAGGGTGGGAGCGGAGCCATGCATACAAGGATGGAAGGGTGGGAAGCAGTGCCATGCATACAAGGATGGGAGGGTGGGAGTGGAGCCATGTATATAGGATGGGAGGGTGGAGCGGAGCCATGTATACAGGATGGGAGGGTGGGAGCAGAGCCATGCATAAATAAACTACATACATATTCTAGAATGCCCGATGCGTTAGAATCGGGCCACCATCTAGTCTACTATATAATTGTCTAATTCTGTCAGTCTGTAACAGAAATCCCGCGTCGCTGATCGGCCGGGCGCTACCAATCAGCGACAGGCGCAGTCCTGCCGCGAATTGGTGCAGGAGTTGAACCACGCCACGCCACCGCTACATATTCTAGAATACCTGATGTATTAGAATCGGGCCACCATCTAGTCAAACATAAATTTGGTACGAATAGGTTACCAATGTGGCACAAATATGGCAAATTCAGATTTGGCGACCGATTCCGAACATATTCGCTCAACTCTACTTACAAGCACTATTGGAAAGAACTTGTAAGCACTGCAGACCCACGGCTGCTAAACTGATAACCTTGGCAACATGGTTTAAAAATGGTGAAATTAAAAAGCACTCCATTCTTGAGAACAAAGATTTCATAATAAAAAATTATTGCAAAGTTGCTTGTTCTTACAAGTACTTTGCAATTCTACCCATAAAAGTACTGTATATACTCATGTATAAGCCGAGTTTTTCAGCATATTTCTTATGCTGAAAACGCCCCCCCTCGGCTTATACACGAGTCAATTGTACCAGAAAGACGGCGGTGGAGGGGGAAAAGCAGGTCACAGAGGAAGGAGTCAGCGGCTGTGGCTAAAGCCTGTGCCGCAGCTGTAATAGCGCACAGTGCCAGACACAGCTGCTGGCTTCCAGCACACATCATACTCACCTACCTGCGCGCCCTCGCTGGAACTGCATCTCGTTCATTCCGGGGCCAGCAGCTCTTCCAGACGAGTGATCACGTGGCCCCGCTCATTAAGATAATGAATATGCACTGCTCTCCACTCCCATAGGCGTGGAGTGCATATTCATTACCTTAATGAGCTGGGCCATGTGATCGCTCGGCAGAAAGAGCTGCTGGCGCCGATGGCCGGTAAGAGATGTAGTGCCAGCGAGGGCGCGCAGGCAGGTAAATAGGATGTCTTTTTTTTTTTTTAACAAGAATCATGCATACAAGGATAGGGGATAAGGAGCCATGCATACAAGGACAGCGACAGGGGGAGCCATGCATACCAGGACAGCGACAGGGGGAGCCATGCATACCAGGACAGCGACGGGGGGAGCCATGCATACCAGGACAGCGACGGGCGGAGCCATGCATACCAGGACAGCGACGGGGGGAGCCATGAATACCAGGACAGCGACGGGGGGAGCCATGAATACCAGGACAGCGACGGGGGGAGTCATGCATACCAGAACAGCGACGGGGGGAGTCATGAATACCAGGACAGCGACGGGGGGAGTCATGCATACCAGAACAGCGACGGGGGGAGTCATGCATACCAGGACAGTGACGGAGGGAGCCATGCATAGCAAGACAGCGATGGGGGGAGCCATGCATACCCAGGACAGCTACCGGGGGAGCCATGCATACAATTACAGAGACGGGGGAGCCATGCATACCAGGACAGCGACGGGGGGAGCCATGCATATAATTACAGAAAACAGGGAAGCCAAGCATACAATGACAGGGACGGAGGAGCCATGCATACTAGGATAGGGATGAGGGGACAATACATACCCGACTTATAATCGAATCAATAAGCTTACCCAGTTTTTTGTGTCAAAATTAGGTGCCTCGGCTTATACTTGGGTCGGCTTGTACTATATATACGGTAACTCTTTAATCCAGAATGCCATAATAGGGTACCTAAAGACAGGCTTCTTGAATCAATCCCATTAAGGCAGGGATCACACATGCGAGGAATACGGCCGAGTCTCGCATGTTAATTCCCGGCACTGCCGCCTCGCAGAGAGTGCGGCTCCATGTATTGCTATGCAGCCACACGCTACCGAGGCCGGCGGCAGTGCCGGGAATTAACATGCGAGACTCGGCCGTATTCCTCGCATGTGTGATCCCGGCCTAAGACACACAACATGTACCTTTTCGTCTAGTCCGTGTAGACTGCAATCTGTTACATCAGTCTTCTTAGTACCTGTGTCCGAGGCTACATCAGATGGCAGAGAGCTTGAAATACTATTCACTAAAACTGAATTTTCAGTTCTTACATGAGAACAAACAATTTCAGAATGGGTTTTTCCTGTTCTGAGACTCGGAGCAGCAGAACTGTTGTTGGCCAAGAATTCCTTCTTCGCTGCCATAAACAGCTTATCCAAGGCTGTATGTCCATTTGACTGGGGGACTACAGAGGGCAAGGGACTGTCCGCAACAACAGACTTTTTGGCAGCATTTTGTTCCACATTTATAGAACCGTTTGACCCTTTGAACAGGTTTCCAGGATTTGAATATTGAAGATTTGAGCCTAGGGGATGAAAAGAATCAGAGAGTAACAAATCTCCAATACATAATATCAATAACAACACCAACAATAATGAATACTCACATTTTAATGTTCTGTTAGTAACGTTAGGAGTCCTAACAGAAACAGGAGTCTTAAGCATCAGTAATGATCCCGCTCGAGTCTGCTGCACCTGCACAAAGTCAGAAACTGAACTGAGGACATCTAGCAGAGAATAGAAGCCATAACGGGTATACTGGAAACTCCGACCAAATCGTTTATAGAAGGTACTCTCCAATTCAGAAACCAGCAACGATGAGATGGAGAGGAGGTCCCGTAATTCACTTTTCACAGATGCAGGTAGTACAGGGGTGAATCTACCACGTCTTACTAAGTCCATGTGACACACAGGTCTTGCTATGCGCCGCTTATAAATCGTTTTCCTTTTCGAACTGGTCTTCTGTTTAGACACCATGTCAGCCAGACTTTTTGTGTCTTCATTAGCCACAGCTTCATTACAATGAATAGAAGAAGAATGAGGATAGGTAAGTAAACACGGTATACAAATATTCATTGGAGGAAAAAAAAAACAGCACACATTTGCTCCAATAACTAACAAAACAATGGCAGGATACAGACACATCTATATAAAATAGTATACAGTATATGGTACGGTGCAAAAAATTTAGGCAGATGAGAGAAAGAGGCTGCAAAGTAAGAATGCATTTAAAAAAGTGCTAATAGTTTATTTTCATCAGTTAACAAAATGCAAAGCGAAAGAACAAAAGAGAAATCTAAAACCACATCAATATTTGGCGCGACTGCCCTTTGTATTCAAAACAGCCTCAAAGCATCAATTCTTCTAGGTACTTAGTTTTTGGGGGAACTCAGCAGGGAGGTTAATAAGAACTAAATCCATCATAAAGAAGAACAAGGGAGTCCTGGAAATGATGAGACGGCCCCTCAGGACAATGACATCATCATCATCATCGAGTCTGACTGGGATTACATGAAGAGACAGAAGCATTTGCACAGGATTCATACAGGTCCTTCTCAAAAAATTAGCATATAGTGCTAAATTTCATTATTTTCCATAATGTAATGATTACAATTAAACTTTCATATATTTTAGATTCATTACACACCAACTGAAATTTGTCAGGTCTTTTATTGTTTTAATACTGATGATTTTGGCATACAACTCCTGATAACCCAAAAAACCTGTCTCAAAAAATTAGCATATCAAGAAAAGGTTCTCTAAACGATCTATTACCCTAATCTTCTGAATCAACTAATTAACTCTAAACACATTCAAAAGATTCCTGAGGCTTTTAAAAACTCCCTGCCTGGTTCATTACTCAAAACCCCCATCAAGGGTAAGACTAGCGACCTGACTGATGTCAAGAAGGCCATCATTGACACCCTCAAGCAAGAGGGTAAGACCCAGAAAGAAATTTCTCAACAAATAGGCTGTTCCCAGAGTGCTGTATCAAGGCACCTCAATGGGAAGTCTGTTGGAAGGAAACAATGTGGCAGAAAACGCTGTACAACGAGAAGAGGTGACCGGACCCTGAGGAAGATTGTGGAGAAGGACCGATTCCAGACCTTGGGGGACCTGAGGAAGCAGTGGACTGAGTCTGGTGTAGAAACATCCAGAGCCACCATGAACAGGCGTGTGCAGGAAATGGGCTACAGGTGCCGCATTCCCAGGTAAAGCCACTTTTGAACCATAAACAGCGGCAGAAGCGCCTGACCTGGGCTACAGAGAAGCAGCACTGGACTGTTGCTAAGTGGTCCCAAGTACTTTTTTCTGATGAAAGCAAATTTTGCATGTCATTCAGAAATCAAGGTGCCAGAGTCTGGAGGAAGACTGGGGAGAAGGAAATGCCAAAATGCCTGAAGTCCAGTGTCAAGTACCCACAGTCAGTGATGTTGTGGGGTGCCATGTCAGCTGCTGGTGTTGGTCCACTGTGTTTCATCAAGGGCAGGGTCAATGCAGCTAGCTATCAGGAGATTTTGGAGCACTTCATGCTTCCATCGGCTGAAATGCTTTATGGAGATGAAGATTTCATTTTTCAGCACGACCTGGCACCTGCTCACAGTGCCAAAACCACTGGTAAATGGTTTACTGACCATGGTATTACTGTGCTCAATTGGCCTGCCAACTCTCCTGACCTGAACCCCATAGAGAATCTGTGGGATATTGTGAAGAGAAAGTTGAGAGACGCAAGACCCAACACTCTGGATGAGCTTAAGGCCGCTATCGAAGCATCCTGGGCCTCCATAACACCTCAGCAGTGTCACAGGCTGATTGCCTCCATGCCACGCCGCATTGAAGCAGTCATTTCTGCAAAAGGATTCCCGACCAAGTATTGAGTGCATAACTGAACATTATTATTTGATGTTTTTTTTGTTTGTTTTTAAAAAACACTTTTTTTTTATTGGACGGTTGAAATATGTTAATTTTTTGAGACAGGTTTTTTGGGTTATCAGGAGTTGTATGCCAAAATCATCAGTATTAAAACAATAAAAGACCTGACAAATTTCAGTAGGTGTGTAATGAATCTAAAATATATGAAAGTTTAATTGTAATCATTACATTATGAAAAATAATGAAATTTAGCACTATATGCTAATTTTTTGAGAAGAACCTGTACACAGTAGCAGGGCCAGGACAAGGTATTTTGGTGCCATGGGCAGATGAAATAGCTGACGGCGCCCCCTCCCACCTAGTTAAACCCTCAGCACCCAAGTAAAGGAATAAGTCAAAGACTATAGTAACAGGACCCTTAACGTATCTCACCTTCGTCAGCAAAAAAGACCAGCAAAAGTAAAAAAAAAAAAAAAGTGATGAACTTCAGGGATGAGGCTCAACAGGGAGTGGGACTGTTTGATTTCAATAAAAGTGTCCATCATTTGGCAGATGTCCTAATGGTAACTAACCAGATAAAGGGATACGGATAAGTATAATTGTTTTTAACCCCTTAACAACCAGAGGTATTTTTGGTTTTGCATTTTCATTTTTTGCTCCCCTTCTTCCCAGAGATATAACTTTGTTTATTTTTTGGTCAAAATGGCCATGTGAGGGCTTGTTTTTTCGCGGGACGACTTGTACATTTGAACGACACCATTGGTTTTATTATGTCGTGTACTGGAAAACGGGAACAAAATTCCAAATGTAGTAAAATTGCAAAAAAGTGCAATCCCACAGTTGCTTTTTTTTTGTACTATACTCACTAAATGCTTAAACTGACCTGCCATTATGATTCTCCAGGTCATTACGAGTTCATAGACACCAAACATGTATAGATTCTTTTTTATTTAAGCGGTGAAAAAAGTTCCAAAATTTGTTAAAAAAAATAGCATGAATTCCCAATACCCGTAGCGTATCCATTTTTCGTGATCTCGGGTTGGGTGAGAGATTATTTTATGCGTGCCGAGCTGATATTTTTAAGTATACCATTTTGGTGCAGATACAATCTTTTAATCGCCTATTAATGCACTGCATTTGGCTTGATACATACACTCAGCTTTATGTATATAGATCGGGCAAAAGGGGGGTGATTTTAACTTTTATTTTTTTAATATTTTTAAAAACATTTTTTTTCTTACTTTTGGCATGTTTTAATAGTCTCCATGGGAGACTAGAAGCAGCCATGATCTGATCGGCTCTGCTACATGCAAGCGATGTTCAGATCGCCTATATGTAGCAGAATTGCTCACTAGCTATGAGCGCCGACCACCAGGCGGTGCTCATAGCAATCCGGCAGTGACAACCATAGAGGTCTGCTGAGACCTGACTGCTGGTTGTCATGCTAACCCATCAGTGACCTGCGATTACGTGATGGGGTCACTGAAGTGCGGGATTTCCGCTACGCTTGCCAGAAGCGCGAGTAAAATGCCGCTATGAGAGTTTGACAGCGGCAATTAACGGGTTAACAGCTGTGGGTGGATCGTAATACCCACGGCTGTTAGAGGCACAAAACAGCTGACATGGAAGTCCAACATCGGTGTACATTGCCGCCCGATGGCGGAAAGGTGTTAACATGCAGATCGAGCCCAGATCTGCAGGTTAACCCCTTCACCCCCAAGGGTGGTTTGCACGTTAATGACCGGGCCAATTTTTACAATTCTGACCACTGTCTCTTTATGAGGTTATAACTCTGGAACGCTTCAACGGATCTTCGCGATTCTGAGACTGTTTTCTCGTGACATATTGTACTTCACGTTAGAAGTAAAATTTCTTCGATATAACTTGCGTTTATTTTTGAAAAAAAACGCAAATATGGCGAAAATTTTTAAAATTTTGCAATTTTCAAACTTTGAATTTTTATTCCCTTAAAACAGAGAAATATATCACACAAAATAGTTAAGAAATAACATTTCCCACATGTCTACTTTACATCAGCACAATTTTGGAACCAAAATTTTTTTTTGTTAGGAAGTTGTAAGGGTTAAAAGTTGACCAGCGATTTCTCATTTTTACAACAAAATTTACAAAGCCATTTTTTTAGGGACCACCTCTCATTTGAAGTCACTTTGAGGGGTCTATATGGCAGAAAATACCCAAAAGTGACACCATTCTAAAAACTGCACCCCTCAAGGTACTCAAAACCACATTCAAGAAGATTATTAACCCTTCAGGTGCTTCACAGGAACTAAAGCAACGTGGAAGGAAAAAGTCTAAGTTACTTACCGTTAACGGTATTTTTCGAAGTCCATGACAGCACTACAGAGAGAGGGGATCCGCCCCTTAGGAACAGGAAACCTACAGATATAAAAGGGCGGCACCTCTCCCACACATCAGTTGGATTACAGAGGATAAGAGGACATCAAGGTTAAATGGTATACAGCAAAAAAATTTCATGCATCACACAGTAACATTAATCAATTGTTTATTACATGTGGACTACATAAGCGGAAGAAGTGCACATAAAACCTGGGTGGGAATGTAAGGGTGCTGTCATGGACTTCGAAAAATACCGTTAACGGTAAGTAACTTAGACTTTATTCGAACGTCCATGACAGCACTACAGAGAGAATTACAGAGAGTAATAACTACTTAGGGAGGGACTACAGCCTGCAGCACCCTTAGTCCGAAAGAAAGGTCTGAGGAAGCACCCAAATCTAATCTATAATGAGTGTAAAACGTGTGTGGAGAAGACCACGTAGCTGCCTTACATATCTGGTCAATCGAGACTTCTGCCCTTTCTGCCCATGAAGTCGCCACAGCTCGAGTGGAATGCGCCCTTAGCCTCTCAGGTGGCTGCTTGCCCCTCGAGGTGTATGCCAGAGAAATTGCTTCCCTAATCCATCTGGCCAATGAGCTCTTTGTTAATCTACGGCCTTTGTTAATTCCTTGAAAAGAGAAACAATGCATTGTCCCGTTTCCAGGGATCAGTGACTGCCAAATATTGCAGCAGACATCTTCTAACATCTAAAGTATGAAGTTTCATCTCTTTTTGATTAGATGGATTAGGGATGAACGAAGGGAGAATAATTTCCTGTGTTCTGTGGAAAGCGGAAGACACCTTAGGTAGGTATGCTGGATCCGGTCTAAGTATTATCCTGTCATTCAGGACCTGAGTGTAAGGAGACAGTCTAGATAGTGCCTGGATGTCACTTACCCTCCTAGCCGAGGTTAATGCTACCAGGAAAGCGGTCTTAAGGGAAAGAGTTTTTATTGATGCTGCTGATATAGGTTCAAAAGGGGGCTCTGTTAAAGCAGTGAGAACAAGATTTAAGTCCCATGGCATGATTCTCACCTTCACTATGGGTCTCGACCTACCCGCAGCTTTAATGAATCTACTGACCCAGTAATTATTTGCGATGTTGCAACTAAAGAGTGCCCCCAAAGCTGAAACTTGCACCTTAAGGGTGCTTGTGGAGAGACCTAAATCCAGACCCTTTTGTAGGAATTCTAGAATCTGGGTTATCGGTGTTGTGTCCCCTGCTACAACCGCCGAGCTCTGAAGAAATTTCTTCCAAATCCTAGCGTAGATCCTAGTTGTAACCTCTTTTCTGCTTTTAAGGAGAGTATTAATTACATTAGCAGAAAACCCCTTATCTGTCAGCAGCGACCGTTCAAAATCCACGCCGTCAGGTGGAGGCCCGCTACTCGAGGATGGTAGACTGGACCCTGGGAGAGCAGATCGGGAATGTCCGGCAGGACCCACGGGTCGGCTATCGACATGTTTCTGAGACATGAAAACCATGCCCTCCTGGGCCAAAAAGGAGCGATTAATATTATCCTTGCCCTGTCCTTCCTGACCTTCCTCAATACTAGGGGGAGTAAGGACAGGGGAGGGAAGGCGTAGGCTAGATTGAAATCCCACTGTAATAGAAGAGCGTCCACTGCCAGAGGGCGTTCTTTGGGATTCAGAGAGCAGAACTGTCTCACTTTTCTGTTGCTTTTGGTAGCAAAGAGATCTACTTCCGGTAGACCCCATTTCCGCACAATTAGGTCGAAGATGGAAGTCTTTAATGACCACTCTCCTTGGCTCAGGAGATTGCGGCTTAAGAAGTCCGCCTTGGTATTTTCTTCTCCCCTTATATGTAGAGCCGTTAGAGAAAGAAAGTGTCGTTCTGCTATCTGAAGTAGGCGCCTTGCCACTTCCATGAGAGGACCGGAACGAGTACCACCCTGGTGGTTGATGTATGCGACTGTGACCCGATTGTCGGAGAGCACTCGAACGTGGTGACCCTGTAGATAGACAAGGAGCTTTTTAATTGCTAGCTCTACCGCTGTTAATTCCTTCATATTAGAAGACATATGAATTTGATCCTGCTCCCATAAGCCCTGAACCATAACGTCCCCTATATGAGCCCCCCACCCAGAGGGGCTAGCATCTGTTGTGACTATTCGGGATATCTCATATTCCCAGGGAACCCCCTTAGACAGGTTTGTCTCATTCTTCCACCAATCCAGGGATCTTATAGCAGCCTGGGACAAGGATAGCTGGCCTTCCAGGTAACCACCTAGCAAATTTTGATACAGCAAGACCTCAGCTTGCAGCGTCCTTGTGTGAAATTGAGCCCACTGAACCGCGGGAATGCAGGACGAGAGGGAGCCCAAAAGAGACATAGCCTTCCTAAGCGACATGGAGGGGTTACTGGAAGCGTTTAGGACCTGGTACCGTAAACGAATTAACTTGTCTGACGGTAAACTACAGTTCTGATTTTGTGAATCCAGAATTAGCCCTAGAAATTGCTGAACCCTCATCGGATTCAAACGAGACTTTTTGGTATTTATTAGCCATCCCAGCCGCTCTAAGGTAGAAATCGCTCTTTTCAGTTGCTCTAGGCAATGCTCTGCCGTCTTTCCTATAATAAGAAAGTCGTCAAGGTAGGGGACTATAAGCATATTTGATTCACGTAAGTGGGCCATGACCTCCGACATAACCTTAGTGAATACTCGTGGGGCCACCGCCAAGCCAAAGGGAAGGGTGCTAAATTGAAAATGTCGCAGTGATTCCCCCATCTGGATTGCTACTCTGAGGAAACGCTGATGCTCCATATGGATCGGTATGTGGTAATAAGCGTCTTTCAGATCTAACACCACCATAAAGCAATTTTCAAACAGAAGCTTTATTGCTGAGCTGACCGTTTCCATTTTAAATGGGTGAATAATCAGGAATTTATTGAGGGCTTTCAAATTAATAATTGTTCCAAAAGACCCATCCAGTTTATGGATCAAAAACAGAGGGGAGTAAAACCCCTTACCCCGCTCTGCTTCTGGCACCTCCACTAAGACATTCTTAGCGCAAAGCTCCTGAACCTCCAACTCTAGAGCGGCCTGCTCCGATGGGGATGATCTAAGTGGGGTAATTTTAAAGTTATCCCAAGGTACGAGGAGAATTCTAACTGCAGCCCTGTAGCTATGATGTTAAGGATCCAGCTACTGTTTGAGATTTCCGACCAGGCCGGGTAGAAGGCTTTCAATCTGCCTCCTACCGGCATCGCTAGTCATTGCGAGGGTTTTTTTTGTTTCCCTAGGTGGACCTCTAAACATAAACCCTGTACCTCTTCGCCTCTTTTCATCCCATTTGGCTCGTTCCCTGGACGACCTTCGGTAGCTGAACCTCCTTCTGCTGAAAGGTCTTTTATAGGAAGGAGCTGATAGACTGGGAAACTTTTTCTTGTCGTCCCCTGCCTTTTCTAAAAGTTCGTCCAGGACCGGGCCAAAAAGATATTCGCCGTCACACGGAATGGAACAGAGGCGAGATCTGGCTTGAATATCGCCCGGCCAACATTTCAGCCATAATGCCCTTCGTGCTGCATTAGACAGCCCTGCCGCTCTGGCAGCCATTCTTACTGAGTCCGCTGAGGAATCAGCCAGGAAAGCCGCCGCATTCTGAATTATTGGCAAGGTCTTTCGAATTGTCCCCCTGGAGGTTCCATCTGTTAACTGGGAAGCTAACTGGTCTAGCCAGACCATCAATGACCTGGCTGCGCAAGTGGCTGCAACCGCCGGTCTCAGGGCACCTGCCGACATCTCCCATGTGCCTTTCAAGAAGGAATCTGCCTTCCTGTCTAGTGGATCTTTCAAAGACCCCATATCATCAAAAGGGATGGAGGATTTTTTAGAAGCCTTCGCCACTGCTGCATCCAGCTTCGGGGCCTTATCCCATTTACCCGTCAGGGGATCCTCAAAGGGATATCTCCGTTTAAACGCTTGGGGTAAGGAGCCTCTTTTTTCAGGCTTCTTCCACTCTCTGTCTATAAGGCCTTGGATGCTACTGTTTAGTGGAAAGGATCTCCGTTTTTTTGGATCTAGACCACCAAACATCAGATCCTGTACTGAGGGCTCTGGTTTCGCCTCTTCTACCCCCATGGTGGACCTAACTGATTTGACAAATTTGTCCATCTGGTCCAAGGGAAAACAAAACCGGGTAGCGTCTTCCGTAGAAGACGAGGAGGAAGCCGAAGAGGAAGGCGAGGAGGGTCCTGACACAACTTCACCCCTATCATGGGCGGCAGGCGACTCTGAATCAGACAAAACTGGTACATTTCTACGCCTGGAAAATTCTCCGTGTCTTGAGGACGCTTTCAACTCTGCTCTTATTATCTCCTTCAGGCTTTCGGTGAAATCTGGAGTCTCCTCCGCTATCTAAAAAGGGAAGGGGCATAAGGGGTGGTTTACTATGTCATCCCATGCCCCTGCCCTTCCCCATAAAAATGCCCTACCGTCTGTTGCATGCACGGCTGGCACAACCTCTTAGGGCAAGCGTCAGGCAGAGGGCAAGCGCAAAAGGCACATTCCCTGTGCTTGCTTTTCACACGAACACTTCTTCCCCTAGTAACAGACAAAATGGGGAAAAAACTGTATTACTGGGTATTCTAAATCTGACGATCTCTTACCCAGATTGTACAGCAGTAGGTACCGGATCACGGGGAGGGGGCTTTTTCCCAGCTGCGGAACTTCTGCGGCTGGTGCTCCTGGCCATTGAAGAGGAGCGCTCTGTCTGCTGCTGCTGCTGGCTCTCCTGTTGCACCGAGGGAGCCTCTGCAGTGTCCATCGTAAAAAAATGGGGCAGAAGCGCTTTACCTCTTTCCTAGGCTCCTTATATCCCCCCCGGATATCCGGATCAGCAGGTCTGGCCAGGGGTCCACCCCCTCCTACTCCCGCCCCACGGCCCCCCCTGCACCTCCCCGCCGTCCCCACAGCAGGCGCCGTCCGACGATGCAGCCGCCAAAATTTTCAAAAACGCCGGCCGGCGTCTCACTTCCGGTTCCGGTGGTGGAGACTCCGCCCCCTTTTTTCCCACGCTCGCACGGACCGACGGAGGTAAGCACAATCCCCTGCTGCATCGCCCCCCCAAGCGGAGATCTCCCCCGACCCCAGCCGCGCTGCTGCAACAGCGGCGCACGACTAAATTTTCAAAAACCCCGCCGCGCCGTCCATAGCAGTGACGCGCGGCGGGAAATTCAAAAAACCCCCGCCGCGCCGTTCACAGCAGTGACGCGGCGGGAAATTCAAATTTAAAAATTTTTTTTTTTTTTTTTTTTTTAAAAATCACGGCTGCATCCTCAAGAGGCCCCCACCATGACAGGACCACAGGAGAGGACAGGGAGAAGGCATCGGGACCAGGGAGAGGGGGGAATACTTACCTACCGGCGCTGGCTGGGAGACAGAGATCCACTGGATACTGCTCCACCTGCTCCGCTCACTGCCGTGGAATCCTACCCGGACCCACCGTGGCGCTTCCAGGGGCTCCGCACCGGCCGAGGTAGGAGATTCCCCCCCGCTACCTGGGTCGACCGGCCGGCCTGGGTCCTCCTGAAGATCTTCATCTGTAGGAAACCCGTCCTTTAGGAACAGGAAACCAACTGATGTGTGGGAGAGGTGCCGCCCTTTTATATCTGTAGGTTTCCTGTTCCTAAGGGGCGGATCCCCTCTCTCTGTAGTGCTGTCATGGACGTTCGAATAAAATGAATATTTAACTTTTTAGCCACAAAAATGATCTTTTACAAACTTTTTTTTATTTTCACAAGGGTAAAAGGAGAAAATGGACAGATAAGGTTGTTATGCAATTTCTCCTGAGTACGCCAATACCCAATATGTGGGGGAAAACCACTGTTTGGGCACACGGCAGAGCTCGTAAGGGAAGGAGCGCCGTTTGACTTTTTCAAACTAAAATTGGCTGGAATTGAGATTGGACGCCATGTCGTGTTTGGAGAGCCCCTGATGCGCCTAAACAGTGGAAACCCCCACAAGTGACACCATTTTGGAAACTAGACCCCCTAAGGTACTTATCTAGATCTGTTGTGAGCACTTTGAACCCCCAAGTGTTTCACAAAAGCTTATAATGCCTGGGTGTGAAAAAAAAAAAAAATTTCCACAAAAATGATTTTTTAGTCCCAAATTTTTGAATTTTCCCAAGGAAAATTGGACCCAAAAGTTGTTGTCCAATTTGTCCTGAGTACGCTGATACCCCATATGTGGGGGGGGGGGGGACTGTTTGGGTGCACGGCAGGGCTTGGAAAGGAAGTAGTAACGTTTTGGAATGCAGACGTTGATGGGGGTCATGTTCCGTTTGCAGTGCCCCAGATGAGCCTAAACAGTGGAAACCCCCCACAAGTGACCCCATTTTGGAAACTATACCCCCTAAGGAACTTATCTAGATCTTTGGTGAGCACTTTGAACCCCAAGTGCTTCACACAAGTTTATAATGCCCGGGCATGAAAAATAAAAATCCTATTTTTTTCCCACAAAAATTATCTTTTAGTCACTAATTTTTTATTTTCTTAAGGGTAACAGGAGAAATTGGACCACATAAGTTGTTGTCCAATTTGTCCTGAGTACGCGGATACCCCATATGTGGGTGGGAACCACTGTTTGGGCGCACGGCAGAGCTCGGAATGGAAGGAGCACCATTTGACTTTTTCCAACCAAAATTGGCTGGAATTGAGATTGGATGCCATGTTGCATTTGGAGAGCCCCTGATGTGCCTAAACAGTGGAAACCCCCCACAAATGACCCCATTTTGGAAACTAGACCCCTAAGGAACTTTTCTAGATCTTTGGTGAGCAATTTGAACCCCCAAGTGCTTCACACAAGTTTATAACGTAGAGCCGTAAAATTTAAAAATCATATTTTTTTCCACAAAATGATCTTTTCACCCCAATTTTTATTTTTCCAAGGGTAACAAGACTCCAAAAGTTATTGTGCAATTTGTCCTGAGTGCGCTGATACCCCATATGTGGGGGTAAACCACTGTTTGGGTGCATGGCAGAGTTTGGAAGGGAAGGAGCGCCGTCTGACTTTTTCAACGCAGAATTGGCTGGACGCCATGTCGTGTTTGGAGAGCTCCTGATCTGCCTAAACAGTGGAAACCCCAATAAATGATGCCATTTTGGAAACTAGACCCCTCAAGGAACTTATCTAGATGTGTGGTGAGAACTTTTAACCCCCAGGTGTTTCACTAAAGTTTATAACGTACAGCCGTAAAATAAAAGAATCTTTTTTTTTTTTTTTTTTACAAAAATGATTTTTTCGTCCCCAATATTTTATTTTCACAAGGGTAACAGAAGAAATTGGAACCCAAAAGTTGTTGTCCGATTTGTCCTGAGTACGCTGATACCCAATATGTGGGAGAAAACTACTGTATGGGCGCACGTCAGGGCTCGGAAGGGAAGTAGTGACGTTTTGGATTGCAGACTTTGATGGAATGGTCTGGGGCGTCATGTCACATTTGGAGAGCCCCTGATGCACCTATACAGTGGAAACCCCCACAAGTGACCCCATTTTGGCAAATAGACCACACAAGGAACTTATCTAGATGTGTGGTGAGCACTTTGAACCCCGAAGTGCTTCACAGAAGTTTATAACGTACAGCCGTAAAAATAAAAAATTTTTTTTTTTTTTTTTTTTTTTTTTTACAAAAATGATTTTTTCGCCCCCAATATTTTATTTTCACAAGGGTACAGAACAAATTGGAACCCAAAAGTTGTTGTCCAATTTGTCCTGAGTACGCTGATACCCAATATGTGGGAAAAACTACTGTATGGGCGCACGTCAGGGCTCGGAAGGGAAGTAGTGACGTTTTGGATTGCAGACTTTGATGGAATGGTCTGGGGCGTCATGTCGCATTTGGAGAGCCCCTGATGCGCCTAAACAGTGGAAATCCCCAACAAGTGACCCCATTTTGGAAAATAGACCCCACAAGGAACTTATCTAGATGTGTGGTGAGCGCTATGAAGCCCCAAGTGCTTCACAGAAGTTTATAATGTACAGCCGTAAAAACAAAAAAATAATTTTTTTTGTACAAAAATGATATTTTCGCCCCCAGTTTTTTATTTTCCCAAGGGTAGCAGAAGAAATAGGACAAATTGCACAATAACTCTTGGGGTCCAGAGTACGCTGATACCCCATATGTGGGGATAAACTACTGTTTGGACGCATGGCAGAGCTCAGAAGTGAAGGAGCACCGTTTGACTTTTTCAACGCAGAATTGGCTGGAATTGAGATCAGACGCCATGTCACATTTGGAGAGCCCCTGATGTGCCTAAACAGCGGAAACCCCCAATTCTAACTCCAACCCTAACCCCAACACACCCCTAACCCTAGTCCCAACCCTAACCACAAACCTAACCCTAACACACCCCTAATCCCAACCCTAACCCTAATCCTAACTTTAGTGCCAACCCTAACCCTAACTTTAGCCGCAACCCTAACCCTAATGGGAAAATGGAAATAAATACTTTTTTTAATTTTATTATTTTTCCCTTACTAAGGGGGTGATAAAGGGGGGTTTGATTTACTATTTATAGCGGGTTTTTATGATTGGCAGCTGTCACGCTAAAAGACGCTTTTTATTGCAAAAATTGTTTTTGCATCATCACATTTTGAGAGCTATAATTTTTGCATATTTTGGCCACAGAGTCATGTGAGGTCTTATTTTTTGCGGGACGAGTTGACGTTTTTATTGGTACCATTTTTGAGCACGTGACGTTTTTTGATCGCTTTTTATTTCGATTTTTGGGAGGTTAGAATGAACAAAAATCAGCAATTCATGAATTTCTTTTGGGGGAGGCGTTTATACCGTTCCGCGTGTGGTAAAATTGATAAAGCAGTTTTATTCTTCGGGTCAGTACGATTATGCCGATACCACATTTATATCATTTTTTCATGTTTTGGCGCTTTTATAGAATAAAAACAATTTTATATAAAAAATTATTTTTGCATCACTTTATTCTGCGAGCTATAACTTTTTTATTTTTTCGCTGATGATGCTGTATGACGGCTCGTTTTTTGCGGGACAAGATGACGTTTTCAGCAGTACCATGTTTTTTTATATCGGTCTTTTTGATCGCGTGTTATTCCACTTTTTGTTCGGCGGTATGATAAAGCATTGATTTTTTGCTTCGTTTTTTTTTTTTTTTTAAGGGGTTCACTAAAGGGGTTAACTAGTGGGACAATTTTATAGGGGGGGTCGTTACGGACGCGGCGATACCAAATATGTGTACTTTTATTGCTTTGTTTTTTTTATTTACAGGAAGAAGTGAATTTATTGGGGAATATATATATATTTTTTTATTTATTTTGGATTTTTTTTTAAAACATGTTTATTTTTATTTTTTTAACTTTTTTACTTTGTCCCAGGGTGGGACATCACAGTATTTTATCAGATCGCTGGTGTGACAGTGTGCACAGCACTCTGTCACACCAGCGATCGCTCAGGCAGTGCAGCAGGCTTCTCAGTGCCTGCTCTCGGCAGGCACTGAGGTAGCCGCCTCCCTCCAGGACCCCGGCACCATCTTGGATCCGGGTCCTGGGAGGGAGGAAGCCCTCAGAACAGCGCTATCACATCGCGCTGCTCTGAGGGTCTCAGGGGGGCGCGCAGGGAGCCCCCACCCTGCGCGATCCTCCCCTGTGCCCCCAGTACACCGCGATCATGTTTGATCGCGGTGTGCAAGGGGTTAATGTGCCGGGAGCGGTCCGTGACCGCTCCTGACACACAATAGACAAAAAAGCTTGCTGACCGAGCACTCCGCGCCCCACCAGGTGGTGATTTTAATTACACCAGGTCCCTACTTTACCCATAAATGCAGGCATTGCTGACAGAGGTGCATATTCACCCAGAAATTCAGATATCAGCCCAATAGAGGTATGTTCACATTAGGTTAGGGACTCACCAGTGTTGAGACCACCTTGACGATGGTTGGTGGGCTTCAAAATGTTTGGCCAAATGTTTATACTAAGCGTCTCAAATTTTTCCTTATATTCCAAAGCCATATTGCTATTCCAAATTTCATGTATTCCATATTGTCATGCTTTAGTATGATAGAGTGCAGCCTTTTTTTTTTTTTTTTTTTTTTATTTTTGTATTACGCCCCCTACACACGTCAGGGGTGTCACTGTGAAATCAGCTGACACCGGCGCGTCGGCTGGCCCCCCCCCCCGGGGGGGTCCGATCGCAAGACGAACCCCCCCAGGGTCATACCCCGGACCAGAGGGATGTACGCCAGGGCAAAGGGGGGTTTAATATTTTTTTCAGATACGGGGCCCCTTTCAGAAAAAATATTTTTTAGTCAGCAGGGGAAAAGACAAAAACAGGTAAACTTAACACCCACATTTTCCCCAAGGAAAAATTCAAAAAAGGCACATTTTTGAAAGGGTTTTTTTTTCACCATCTGTATTATCAATTTTATAGGGTAAAAAAGGGGACCATCAAGCCATAGGAAAGCTGTGGTAAAAATAAAACAAAAATCCCACCACCCACCACTCCTCCTCCCCAAAAAGCAAAAACAACCAAACCCCTCAGCCTTTCAGACCCCTACACATCGCCCCCCTTTTTCCTTTTTTTTCCTGTCTGATTTGGTTTCATCCTACAATACACCTTGGCACCCCCCAAAATCCCCCGCTCCCCCTCAAATTTCCCCCAACACACAAAAAAACCCGGGGCTCACTTGCAAATCAATTCTTTAGCGATGCTCAAGTGCGGACGCCCGGGGAAAAAACCCCCCACCGAAGCTTATCCATTTTTTTTATTTAAGAACTTAAAACTCCCCCCTTCATTCCCCAAAAAGACCTATTTACCCCCTGACTCCTCATCCCCAAAACCCCGAAACTTTTTGACACTTTTCACCCCCTCCCGGGGCCAAAAAACACAACCCTACACGACTTTTTTTTGATGACCGGCCTCCCACTTTATAGAAAAAAAGATACTATCCTCAGGGTGCTCTCAACCACCAAGGGGTCCTCCCATCCCTCCCGCATTCCCGGCTCACTTTCCACATTTTATCCCTCACGAAGAAAACTCCAACTCCCCCTTCCTCCGTCCGACACACACTACCACCCCATTTCCCCCCCCTCCCTCCATCCTCCTCCCTTGCACAACCCCACCCCAAATACAATCTTTAATCCTCACTTCCCCCGGGATTTTTTCCCCTTCCCCCTCCAACATTACTCCACTACTAAAAAACCCCTCTCGACCCTTCCTGCACAAAAACTACGCCGTCCCAACTCCCCTTTTCCCCCTAAACTTTTGGGGCCCATCTTTCTCCCCCCACCCCCTTACCCCTCCACTTACTCCTTCTAACCCTTCACAACCGGCCCCCCTACATTTGACTGGGAAATGCACTCACAAAGTGACCAAACCCTGCGCCGACCCCACCACTCCGCTCTTTTTCGACCTTTTCCTTTCGACACAGTTGCCCCGTCTCTACTGTTTTCCCACATAGGGAATTTTAAAACCTGTTCTTTCCGGTTTCTCCTCCATCTTTCCGCTCCTTTATTTTTGTTTCCCCCCCCCAAAACTTTCCCCTTCCCCCCACTGTCGGGGTACCCCCGGGTCAGCCTTGGGGCCCCCCTTTCTTTTCTTTTAC
>JARQOD010008733.1:0-34417 GCA_033576555.1 Oophaga sylvatica
TGGATTTGAATTAGAATGATGAGGGGGAACGATGTTCCAATCATCTGGTTTCGTCCTTTTTGTAGAGGCGGACATATCCATCACTTCATTTTGGGAGCTTGGTGACGGGGAGGAGATATGGGCATTTGAAGAAGGGGGGGCAGGGAGGGAGCTTGAGAGGATGAAGAGCTCTTTAGAGTGTTTGGCTTACTCTTTGATTGGTTAGGGTTTGTTTTAATCGTAGATGATTTTGAATCACCTCTAATAGGAGAACAAGATTTGATAGGGCTGATGGTGTTAACCATGTCGCCTGATGGGTAGCAATAGTGATGTTGTTCACCTAAAGGGTATGCCACACTAAACAATATCGCTAACGGGATCGCTAAAAAACGTCACTATTTAGCGATCCCGTTAGCGATGTTGTTCAGTGCGGCAGCTTCCAGCGACGAGCTTCCTGCCGTGATCTCGCTCGTCGCTGGAATCGCTCCGGACTAGTGTTGAGCATTCCGATACCGCAAGTATCGGGTATCGGCCGATATTCGCGTTATCGGAATTCCGATACTTAATTCCGATACTTTTTCCATATCGTATACCGGAATCGGAAGTTCCCATAATTCTTTGAGAGGCAATGTGATTTTAGTCAGCCAATGAGGAATCCTACGAAGTGTGGGCACATCCTGTAATGATGCGGTCATCTTAACTAATGGCATGGCTGTGATTGGCTGCTGAAATGATGTCAGAATGCACTATAAAAGGCGCCGCAGCCATTTTAGCGTCACTGTGCTGTGAACTCAGTTAGGGACAGAACGCTGCTGTGCTGACTCTGAGGGACAGTTAGATATTGCGATTTTGTGTACTACTGTGCTTGAGGCAGGCTAGTTTACCAACCGCTGTGTAAAGCTTCATTTTGCCAGTGTTGTTTTAACAGCTCTGTGCAAGGTGTGTGTGTGACAGTGCAGGTGACGCTGCAGTTTGCTCTGCATCCACCGCTGTTTGTAGGCATCTGCACGTGTCACTTTTTTTTTTTTTTTTTTATTTTATTTAGTGGAATTGGTGCAGCTCCATTATATTAGAAAAAAATCAAATCTATTAGTGTGACGTGCTTCCATCCGTATACAATACATTGGTTGCAAACACTATAGAAGTACAGAAAGGAGCTTTTCACAGATTGTGGACAGTTGTGTTTCAGTGTTCACTTCAGTCTGTGTTTTTTACTTTTTTGAGTGCAGATCACGCTCCAGTTACATGTTCAAGCACTGCTGCTTGTACTCTGCTGAGCGTGTCTCAGTGGCTCATCCTTTTCATTTATCTCCAATTGGTTCTGCTACATTCCATTTAAAATAAATCTAATCTATTAGTGTGACGCGCTTCCATCCGTATACAATACATTGGTTGCAAACACTATAGAAGTACAGAAAGGAGCTTTTCACAGATTGTGGACAGTTGTGTTTCAGTGTTCACTTCAGTCTGTGTTTTTTACTTTTTTTAGTGCAGATCACGCTCCAGTTACATGTTCAAGCACTGCTGCTTGTACTCTGCTGAGCGTGTCTCAGTGGCTCATCCTTTTCATTTATCTCCAATTGGTTCTGCTACATTCCATTTAAAATAAATCTAATCTATTAGTGTGACGCGCTTCCATCCGTATACAATACATTGGTTGCAAACACTATAGAAGTACAGAAAGGAGCTTTTCACAGATTGTGGACAGTTGTGTTTCAGTGTTCACTTCAGTCTGTGTTTTTTACTTTTTTTAGTGCAGATCACGCTCCAGTTACATGTTCAAGCACTGCTGCTTGTACTCTGCTGAGCGTGTCTCAGTGGCTCATCCTTTTCATTTATCTCCAATTGGTTCTGCTACATTCCATTTAAAATAAATCTAATCTATTAGTGTGACGCGCTTCCATCCGTATACAATACATTGGTTGCAAACACTATAGAAGTACAGAAAGGAGCTTTTCACAGATTGTGGACAGTTGTGTTTCAGTGTTCACTTCAGTCTGTGTTTTTTACTTTTTTAGTGCAGATGACGCTCCAGTTACATGTTCAAGCACTGCTGCTTGTACTCTGCTGAGCGTGTCTCAGTGGCTCATCCTTTTCATTTATCTCCAATTGGTTCTGCTACATTCCATTTAAAATAAATCTAATCTATTAGTGTGACGCGCTTCCATCCGTATACAATACATTGGTTGCAAACACTATAGAAGTACAGAAAGGAGCTTTTCACAGATTGTGGACAGTTGTGTTTCAGTGTTCACTTCAGTCTGTGTTTTTTACTTTTTTGAGTGCAGATCACGCTCCAGTTACATGTTCAAGCACTGCTGCTTGTACTCTGCTGAGCGTGTCTCAGTGGCTCATCCTTTTCATTTATCTCCAATTGGTTCTGCTACATTCCATTTAAAATAAATCTAATCTATTAGTGTGACGCGCTTCCATCCGTATACAATACATTGGTTGCAAACACTATAGAAGTACAGAAAGGAGCTTTTCACAGATTGTGGACAGTTGTGTTTCAGTGTTCACTTCAGTCTGTGTTTTTTACTTTTTTTAGTGCAGATCACGCTCCAGTTACATGTTCAAGCACTGCTGCTTGTACTCTGCTGAGCGTGTCTCAGTGGCTCATCCTTTTCATTTATCTCCAATTGGTTCTGCTACATTCCATTTAAAATAAATCTAATCTATTAGTGTGACGCGCTTCCATCCGTATACAATACATTGGTTGCAAACAATATAGAAGTACACAAACGGGCCTTTCACAGCTACTGAACATGGGTTTTTAATTTTTAACTAAAATATGTATTTTTTCAAATGACACAAATATAAGTAATGTTGAAGAGGAATAGTCCTACATCCATTGTTTGCACAATATTACAGGTGTACATCATGTCCCTTAATCAACAATGTATTATTATATTTACTTGTATGCTTTTATTTAAAAGCCAAGAACACAGAAGGATAACCTTCGCACTGCAGCTGTTGTCAAAGTTCAACCCACATTATGCACTTCCAACATTGCAGCATTTGAGGCATGATGTGAGTTGGATTGGTCAAAGTTATGGAGTGAGAAGGTTCACCATCAGTACCCTATAGCATAAGTATGCTTTTGTGTTAGCATTTGTGTTAGACATGTGGATATCTGCCATAATATGTCACAATTATTTAGTTACAGATTTGTTACCAACACTAATCATTGAATGGTTTTAAATTTGACGTTTCACTTGTTTACAGCTTAGAAATAAGGGTGTAGCCTGATATCTATGTGTAGCACTAGCCACTTTAACATGTCATGTTTTTTTAAACATGTGTAGCTAGGTAGCAGTAATTTTTGCCGGACACACAGCAGGGGAACAGCAGGCGTTACTGAACCCCACTATCACTATAGCTTGTGTATTGGTCTGTGGACACGACACTTCTGAGCAGCAACTGGCAGTGTTGTAGCCCAGGGAGTATAGCTCAGGTGGTAGAAAGATGAACATAACAGGAGACATGGAAAACGTTGTCAACCAGTTAGTTAATCTGAAACCGGACAGGCAAATTCAGGCGAGATCCATGCCTAGTTCATTTTCAGAAAAGTAAGCCGTTCTACATTATCGTAGGATAGTCGCATGCAACGGTCTGTTAGTACACCACCTGCAGCAGTAAAGACGCGCTCCGATAATACACTGCCAGCAGATCAAGCCAGCACCTCCAATGCATACTGGCTAAGCTCTGGCCATGTATCCAGCTTAGAGACACAAAACTTGAATGGGGAAGAGCCATCTGGGAGTACACTGAGAGGGCAAGACATGTAGTCTGTCACCATCTTACGGAAATGTTGCCTCCTGCTGACTGGAGCCGTCTCGGATGGTGTAGACATTGGTGGCGCTGCCACAAAACTTCGACACATTTGGAACATACTGTTCTTGCCCTGTGCAGAGGCGCTGCTTGTGCTCCCTCTTGTTGCAGAGCTGTCTCCACTGCCTCGACGCACAGAGCTGCTTTGTAAATCAGTAGCAGCAGCAGTGCTCTCGGCTGGAATGGAGAACATTATGGATTGCACCAGTGTGTCTTGGTACTTCCGCATTTTACGCTCCCGGTTCAACGGTGTGATGAGGCTTTGTAAGTTGTCCCGGTAGCGAGGGTCTAGGAGGGTGTACACCCAATAATCAGACGTGGTGTGAATGTGTTCGATGCGGCGGTCGTTTCTCAGCCACTGCAGCATGAAATCAACCATGTGCTGCAGACTCCCAACTGGCCAAGAAACGTTGTCCCCTGCAAGAGGCGTCATCTCCGCCTGCTGTGCATCACCCCACCCTTGGTCTACATACTGACTAGAGCATTGTCTACCTCCCTCTGGAGCGATGTCTTCCTCCTCCATTGACTCCTCCTCATCCTCCTCACAAAGTCCTTCAAATACATATAAATTTACAAAATTTAAAACTCAAAATTTAAAAACTTTGTATCATAATTCTGTAACATCAGTTTATGGAAACACAATAGCATTACAAAAGGATAGACAAAAAATGTACATTATGTGCTTTGTAAATACATTAAAAGTTTGTAATGGTTATGAAAATATAGACAGCGACTCTGGAGGTTCAATTGTTGATACAGCATGGTACTTTGAAAGTCCTCCAGCCCTTTGTGAGGAACCACGTTGCGCTGACTGTCCAGAAGGTGATGGAATTTGTGACTCCTCATCCTCCACCTCTTCCAAAACCTCATGCCTTAGTGCTTGCAGTGTTTTTTGAAGCAGGCAGATAAGGGGGACAGTCAGGCTGACTAGTGCATCATCTGCACTCGCCATCCGCGTTGACTCATCAAACGCACGCAAAACGTGGCAGATATCCTTCATAGAGTTATTCGCCACTCATTACACTGGCAGTGGCTGCCCATTCATTATAGGATCCAATTCTAATTACTGGTTCTCACCAACATAGCTCTCCACAGCGCAGCACCCCCCTACATCTCCTCCCTTATTTATATTTATCGGCCTAACCGACTGCTGCACTCTGCAAACGACCTTCGACTAACCTCTGCACTAATCCGTACCTCCCACTCCCAACTCCAAGACTTCACCCGCGCTGCGCCAATCCTCTGGAATGCTCTACCCCAAGAAATTAGGACTATCCGCAATTTGGATGGTTTCAGGCGCTCCCTCAAAACACATTTGTTCACAGTGGCCTATCACATTCACTAATCAAAGTCATTCTATGTGTAATTCTGTGTGTGTAGCCCATTCACTATCTCCATGCATCCCTCACTTCCTTAAAATGGCTGGACCATCATTGTAAAAACACCATTGTATATAAACACCTGTACTTTGTATCTCCCACACCTCATTGTAGATTGTAAGCTTTCACCAGCAGGGGCGGCTGATTTTGCTTTAATTATTGTATTGTTAACGTTGTTACTTATGACTCGTGTTTTGAAACTGTTAAACTGTAAAGCACTGCGGAATATTATGGCGCTATATAAATAAATAATATTATTATTCTTATTATAGAGGCCCACTCAGTAGTGGTGAAGTGTGAACGCCGCAAATTGCGAGTTGACTGCGCCTGATGCAGCTGATACTCCATTACTGTTGGCTGCTGCTCACACAACCGCTCCAACATATGTAACGAGGAATTCCACCTGGTGGGTACGTCACATATAATGCGATGTTCATGAAGGTGAAATCTGCGTTGCAGAGCTGCAATCAGCGATCTGGCCATGCTGGAACGTCGCAAGTGAGCGCACTCTAGGCGGACCTTGTGCAGCAGTGCATCAAGATCGGATAGTCCCTCAAAAAACTCTGCACGACCAAGTTGAGCACATATGACAGACATGGTATGTGACTGAGGTTGCCAAGGCCCAGAGCTGACACCAGATTTCGGCCATTGTCACACACTACCAAGCCTGCCTGTAGATTCTCTTCCAAAAACCACACGTCGCTCTCCTGCTTTATGGCATTACAGAGCTCCTGCGCTGTGTGGCTAAGATTCCCCATGGAAATTAATTTCAGGATGGCCTGTTGACATTTGGACACGGCTGTGCTCATATCGGTCGCAACAGGTAAACGTTCACGGGTCCATGTGGAGGTAGACCGTGACGGCTCCTGCAGCGATGATTCTGAGGAACTGGAATAGGAGGAGGAATCAATGTGTACAGACTTGATTCCTGCAATCCTTGGAGTTGGCAGAACACGTACAGCGCCACTCGCAAGATCAGTACCCGGCTGCACAACATTGACCCAATGGGCAGTGAGGGAAAGGTATTGTCCCTGGCCATGGGTGTTAGAACCCTCTTGTTAGGTTTTGTTTCAGTTTGCTGGTCACATGACCTTTTTTCCCTATTTAGTCTGGCTCCGCCCTTCTGGCTTTGCTTGACTTCATTGTATTATCTACTGTTAAGCTAGCCGGGTGCTTAGGTGCCTTAATCTGTGAGTTTTGCTTGATGTTAGGATCACAAAGTATTTATTTTTCTGTTTAATTATCCATGCTACAATTTATGTTAGGAGGTGTCCACCTTTTCTCCCAGTCCCTAGATCTTGTAGGGATTACTCCCTCGCAACTATAGGTCTTCGTTCACACTAGATGAGGACTTTAGCGGGTCTGGTCGCAGGATCAGGTTCCCCTTTACATCGTAGGGATTCAGCTTAGTTGTATTGTAGGGACAGAATTCCCTTCTTTCCTTACTGGTTGTAGCAGATCATAACAATGGGTACTGGTCCACGCATCGGTGGTCAGGTGGACCTTGCTACTGAGGGCTTTTAGTAGCGCATGTTTAATTTTTCCCTCAACATGCTTTTGCAGACCAGGGACGGCTTGCCTGCTGAAATGAAATCGGCTTGGCACATTGTATTGTGGGATTGACAATGATATTCAGTTACGGAAACTGTCTGTCTCCACCAGCCTGAATCACAGCATTTCAAGGGACAGGAGTTTTGCAATGCCAGCATTCAGAGCCTGTGCTCGTGCATGGTTTGCGGAGTATGGCCGTCTTTTATCCCATGCCTGTGCTACCGCTGGCTGTTTTGTGGCCTGGGAGTGTGAGGATGACAGGGAACTTGCTGCTGTGTGTGGAATAACAGTTTGTCTCTGGACAACAGTGGCCGAGGTTCTTCCATGGCGATCCTGTGAGGAAGCATAACCAGCTGTGTGTGAGCTCGATGAAGAGGCTTCAACACAACCTGAAGATGTAGGTGCTGCTGTAGGTTGGCCTACATCTCCAGTGTGTCTTTGTAACTCAACTACGTGCTTTGTCCGCACATGTTTCCACATATTTGTGGTATTGAGGTGACTGACACTTTTAGCTATTTTTAATTTTTGATTACACAGCTTGCATTTCACATAGCAAATATCATGTGCAAGTGTGTGAAAAAAGGACCACGCAGTGCAAGTCCTGGGAGCGCACGTTTTGACTTTTGGAAGACAACTGCTCCGAACAGGTGCCAAACTGGAGGCTACAGGCAACCGAGTCTGCAGCCTAACTCTCCCTCCTGTTTGTACCGTTGGGGCAATGTCTTCCTCTATCTTCCTTCTATCACTAACCATTTCTCTAGGCCTCTCCCAGCTTTCAACCAAAGTACTGGTTCTCACCCACAAAGCTCTCCACAGTGCAGCACCCCTCCTACATCTCCTCCCTCATTTCTATCTATCGGCCTAACCGACTGCTGCGCTCTGCAAACGACTTTCGACTAACCTCTGCACTAATACGTACCTCCCACTCCCGACTCCAAGACTTCTCCTGCTCTACGCCAATCCTCTGGAATGCTGTACCCCAAGAAATTAGGACTATCCACAATTTGCATGGTTTCAGGCGCTCCCTCAAAACACATTTGTTCAGAGCGGCCTATCACATTCACTAATCAAAGTCATTCTATGTATTCTGTGTAAGTGTGTGTGTGTCTCTAGCCCATTCACTATCTCCATCCCTCAGTCCCTTAAGATGGCTGGAACATCATTGTAAATGCACCATTGTATATAAACACCTATACTTTGTATCTCCCCCATCTCATTGTACATTGTAAGCTGTCACGAGCAGGGGCGACTTATTTAGCTTAAATTATTGTATTGTTAACGTTGTTACTTATGACTTGTGTTCTGAAACTGCTAAACTGTAAAGCGCTGCGGAATATGATGGCGCTATATAAATAAATATTATTATTATTCCTCTGAGCTGCTCCCACCACCTTCCTGTTCTTCATGCCATGTTGGGTATTGGACCTCATCATCTCCACTACCCTCTTCCAACACCTGCTGTTGGGTGGTCTGGCCAGCACCATGCTCAACAGAAACTGGCACCTGGGTCTCATCATCATCATCAGATGCGTTCTGCGGTGTGCTGACCATCGGCACTGTCTCACCCGCCTCTTCAGATTCAGAGAGACACAGCTGTTGCGCATCACTGCATACTCCCTCTTCTTCACATTACAGAATGCTGCTTGGCTGGGCCCCTGTTTGCAAGCCAATAGATTCTGAGAACAGAAGCAGACACTCAGCTGGCTCCTGTACAGAACTCTCTGACTGCCTGGGCAATTTGCCAGGCGGTGAAGAGACAGATGGTTGCCCAACAGTGCTGTGGTCCTGAGAGGAGGTGGAAGCAATTGAAGTCGATGCATTGGCTGAGATCCAAACAACAACGGCTTCAATTTGTTCTTCCCGCAGCAGGAGGGTACTCCGAGCTCCTACAAAAGTGCGCATAAAGGAACGCTCACGGCCCGGGGAAAACTGGTGGATGCTGTGTCACTGGGGGCCGCAGCAGCCACAGAATCCCCACGTCCTCTCCCTGAAGAAACTCCACGACCACGTGCCTTACTCCCTGCCTTCTTCATCTTGGTAGATTGATAAAGAAAGTCTGAAAAGTTATAAGGCCTAAGTGTGGTTATTCCGCAGAGACTGCAGTGAACACTGCACACAACTGTTCAGTAGGTGTGAAAGGCCCCTTTGTGTACTTCTATAGTGTTTGCAACCAATGTATTGTATACGGATGGAAGCGCGTCACACTAATAGATTTTATTTATTTGTAATAGAATGGAGCAGCAACAATTAGAGAAAAATTTCAAGGATGTGCCAGTGACACACGCTCAGCAGACTACAACCAGCAGTGGTTGAAGAACTAACTGGAGCGTGATCTGCACTCCAAAAAGGAAAACCTCAGACTACAGTGAACACTGCACACAAGTGTTCACTACCCAACGCGTCTCAGCAGGAAGGCAGTCTGTGCATCAAAACAAAGGCGCAAGCATACATCCACGTACCCTGTTTATAAAGCTATATAAAAAAAATTATGTAGTAGTGACGCACACTTTATTGAGGTACAGTATTACATCGCCATTCACCATCTGTGGCTATGCAGTCTCATCTATATATACCTTATCTATCCGTTGTCATGCTTGCAAGTCGACAGTCAGGCATAAATAGCAATTTTCACTATGCACTATGCACTTTTTAAAGGTTATGTTTGTTAATAAACATGATTATTGCCACATATTATGAGTATTACATGATGGAAATTGTATAATTTTGTATAAACTGTTTAGTGACATTATTCAGCAAATGTAACATTTTAGTAATGTCACAGATAACTTGTAATGCTGATGATGTTTTGAAGTCAGACATTCATTGTCTATACAATAAAAATGGTGTACATACTGTTACTTATCCATCATTAATGGATTCAGATATGTACTTGTATGCTTTTATGTACAACCGTATAGCAGATTCCTTAACTAATTTATTTTGTGGTTTGCATTGCTGTTCAACATGTTAATGTATGTGTTTATGTTTGTCAATTCTTTATTTATCTAGATATTAGTTTAAATGAAATCATCATCTTATGGTAGTAAAGGTTATCTTTCTCTTGTTTGAAGTATAGACATTTAAAATTGACAGGTAACAAGGAAATTACTTGATCTAGTATTTAAACATCCTCCTTGACCCTGGGCTCCAACACCGCCAGTTGTTGCTCGGAAGTGCTGTTAGCACAGTCAACACTTGCTCCTGTGTTACTGGGGTTCAGTAACGTCAGCTGGTCCTCGGTTGTGCCATTGGCTCTTTTCCTTCTGCTGCCCCTCCGGGTTCCAGCACAGTCAGCTGGTCCTCGTTACTTGCATTGGCTCTTGTACCTTCTGCTACCCGTCCGGGTTCCAGTACCGTCAACTGGTTCTCCGCAGTGCCTTTGGCCTAGGTGCCTCCATCTCGGTATCCGAGTTCCAGCAACGTCTGCTGGTCCTTGGTAGTGCTTTGGAGCACAGGTACCTCCTGCTTAGTAACCGTGTCCCAGTAACGTCAGCTGGTCCTCGGTTGTGCCATTGGCTCTTTTCCTTCTGCTGCCCCTCCGGGTTCCAGTACCGTCAACTGGTTCTCCGCAGTGCCTTTGGCCTAGGTGCCTCCATCTCGGTATCCGAGTTCCAGCAACGTCTGCTGGTCCTTGGTAGTGCTTTGGAGCACAGGTACCTCCTGCTTAGTAACCGTGTCCCAGTAACATCAGCTGGTACAAGATTGTGCTACAAATACAAGATACGGAACAAGAGACACAAGAACAATAAGCAGAAGATCTAAAAGCAGAAGAACATGAAGTATAAGACCAAATGAAGAGCAAAATTATGCTCTAAATTCTAAGCAGAAGAAGACTAAGCAGTGTATGGGGGTGAGTCCGTTCCTCCTCGTGGTGCCCCTGGAAAATGCCTGCTGCTGCAGGCTAAACTGAACACGGACAAATACTGTTGTAATTTAAATCTTTTGTGACAGCAAGAACGGAAGGATGAAAAATTCATACTTTGACAGATTACAAGTACAGGATTCTCTGTCACAAATAAGAATATGATGAAGAAGATGAAGCAGAATATGAATAAGAATAATAGTTTAATAAGAAGAATATGAGTAATGTTAACAAAGATGAATAGCAAGAAGTTTAAGAAGAAGATAAAGAAGGTGAAGATGAAGAATAATTTGATGAAAAAGATGATGCTGCAGAAGATTATGAAGGAGAAAGTGTGTGAAAAGTTAAAAAGGTGAAGATGAAGAGGTTCACTCTAAGCACTAAAGGTCAATTTCCTACAATATTCAGCCAAATAGCCCGAGACATATTTGTACTTGTTACGCCTCTTACATCCTTAGGCACCAAATACTGACAAAATACCTTCAGGTATAATACTTTTCTTTTCACATTTTTTTTTTCTTTTCATTCTTTTCATTTTTTATATTCTATATTTTAATTTCGATTTTTTATTTTCATTTTTGACTATTTGTTTATTATACTGCTTTACACACTTGTAGAACAAAATCTATAAGGTTCGCTATAAACACTGAAGATTGATCCCTATAATTTTAGCCAATTATAGGTATAAGTACCAAAATTTTGTCTTAAATATCTGCTGGGTATACTTTGTACTACTTGATCTCTCTCCACAGGTTTATTTTGTGTGTTTTTAGGTAGCCATGCAGAAATCACACCAATCTCAAAAAATGAAGAACACAGGGTCTACATCTAAATTAAGCTCTTCACTTCCAGCTAAACAGCTAAAGAACTTAAGGTACTGCCACACTAAGCTATCCCGCTAGCGATCTCGTTAGCGTTGCATACTAATGAGATCGCTAGCGGGATTGTTTCTATATCGCTAAATGCTGCCGCATTTAGCGATATAGTTAATGACGCTATCGCCGTTAGCGATCTTCTTAACGACTTTAGCGGTACAAAAGTACCGCTAAATCGCTAAGAAAAGGTGCCACACAGCGATAAGATACTTACCCAGCGGGAGCGCCGACGAGAAAATAGGGTCCGGAGTAGAGTTGAGCGATACTTTCCGATATCCTAAAGTATCGGAATCGGAATGGTATCGCCGATATCACTAAAATATCGGCGATACCCGATACCGATACCGGAAGTCCCATGTAAGTCTATGGGAACAAAATATCGAAATTAAAAAAAACCCATTCTTGCCTTGTTGGTTAATTGTACATGAAGGAAAACAAGAAAGAGTAATGTAGAATGTATTGGGGAAGGTTGAGGAGACATTAAAGGCATAGATGTTTAACCCAATCAAATGGAATAGCATAAATATTTTTTTTTTTAAAGATGTTCGGATTGACGAAGAAATTGACAATGTTAACGTTTTTTATATTTTGGCAAATATGTATATTACACAACTTCCATGCTCTGTGGGTTAACCTTTCAGATAAGTGTATGTGTAGAATTACTATGCAGAGTGTGAGTATATGTAGAATTAATTATTTCGCATTAGAAAACCCAGTATAGATCTTCTATGGGTTAATCTTTCAAATGAGTATATGTGTAGAGTGACTTTGCAGAATGTGAGTATATGTAGAATTAATTGTTGCACATTAGAAATCCCAGCATAAGTAAATTGCACAGAGTATACAAAGAATAAGCTACTATTTTATGGCTGATGTATTAGTATAGAGAAATTATAACAAATATTTTACTCTATACTAAGGTTAGGATCTAGGGGAATAGAACAGCGTTAATGAAATGAAGATATAAACTGACTGACTGTTGTGCGAGTTAACAGGGGAGTCACCCAGTGAACTCCAGCTAGTAGAGGGAGTCAGTAGGAATCATTAATGAGGCTTCTGGAATTTCCTAGTCAGAGTGAACAGTGAGACAGTACAACAAGTGCTATGATAAGGCTTCAAGTAATTGTATATCACCAAAATCAAGCAGTAAACCGCTAGGTAGACAGAATTGTAAGCCTTATTTTAACAATAGATAACCAGACAGTGACTATACTCTATCAGAGTTGAATGGATTGAGATTATTTAGATATAACCAAACTTATTTTAGATAGAAAATTGCAGGTGTCTGCTGAGGAAATGTTTCTCAAACTGCAGGTTGCTGCTGCACAGCGTTTCTCCTGGGGATATGAGTATGGGTAGTTCTAAAGCTTCAGGAGCTGTAGAGGAGAGGTATTATCGCTGCTAGGGTAGGATTTCACAGGAAATATAACTGTCCGCCGCTGCAGAGCGTTGCTCCTGTATTGCCAAAGAAAGGCAGCAGAGCGTTGCGTAGCAGTGGGAACCGGAGGGTCTGGTGTCGGATTTTATCGCTCGGGGGTCTCAGTAAGCGTACCTTATAACTTATATGCAGCCAAGACGCTGTATGCTGCGTAGAAAACCTGTAGATAAATGACAGGCAGCAGCTTCTTTATGGTGTAGGAATGAGCTGCTGCAGAGCGATGATGATCTTCCGCCGCGGGATAGGAGACTGGCCTCCCACGGAGATTCTAGGCGATAAACGTCGGTTCGCTGCAGACCGGGAACGCTGGCTAGGTAAGCGACGCCGGCATCTGTGGCTGGAGGTGGACGCGGTCCCGGGGAGTTGCGGCGCAGCTCCTGTCGATGTCCTTGCAGGGAAGCTCGTCGCTGCCGGAAAGCAGGCGCCGCCGAATGCCGCACCAGCCTCTCTGATTCTCGGAGGAAAGAGGGATCTTCGGCCCCGTGGCCGTCTGGCTTCACAGCAGAAGCACCGGGGGCGATCAGGCACCGCCGGACAGCCGAGTTAGCAGGATGGCAGATGGGAGGCCGAAGACCGGGAGCTTCGGCAGCTTGAAGGTAAGGCCTGCGGTTAATGCGTGGCAGCTGGCGTCTGGAGCTTTTCTCAGGCCCTGCTTTATGGGATGGCTTCAGGTAGATGGTGGACGGCTTCTTGACACTTACCCAATGCCTGGGTGTTGTTTGTCTGTCCGGGGAGCCTGAATGAGGAAGCCTGGGTGTTCCCGGCCTATTGTGAGGCCTATGGCGGCGTGTATGGACCGCGGTTAGGCCTTGTTAGGCCGCAAGACCTCAAGCTCCAAAAATGGAGAGTTTTCAGAAATAGTGGATTATTTGTAGAGCCTGATGCAAGGCAGAGTTAAATGCTGCCAGAAAACTGGTTTTTGGCTTCAGATGTCGCTGTTTTAGTAGCGATTGAGGATTTTCCTCAGGAGCTCTTAAGACTCATGTCTTGCTCAACATGAGGCTTAAGCCACTCCCCCCCAATAATATATACCTGACAGGAGCCCATACAGATTCAAATTCAAATTCAAAGAAGCTTTATTGTCAGGACTAAATACACATTAGTTTTGCCAAAGCAAGTGTACAAAAGGGGAATAGGGATAGGGATGTTGGGTAGGGGAAGATCCAGGGTGGGGGCTATGGAAGTCCATGGCATAGGGAGGGGTGATGGGGGCGCAGGTCCGGGGTGGGGGCTATAGAAGTCCATGGCATAGGGAGGGGGAATGGGGGCAGATCCGGGGTGGGGACTATGGAAGTCCATGGCCTATCATAGTTCTCTTTCTCGCAGTCTATGACATTCGCTCACATACCGCGCTGCTATCTCCGCTGCTCTCTCTTCTTCCCCCAGCAAGATATATGTTTTCTCTTCCTCCTTCATTGTGATGAAATCCGGGAAGAGATGTGAGAGTCTCCTGAAGTGAGTGTCCCTCACTGCTGAGTATTTGGAGCAGTGTAGCAGGAAGTGGGTTTCGTCCTCTAAGGCCTCCTGGTCACAGTGTTGGCATAGTCTTTCCTCCCTGGGCATGTAGCTCTGCCTGTGTCGGCCGGATTCGATGGCCAGACTGTGGGCGCTGAGTCTATACCGGCTCAGGATCTTGCGGTCTCTGGGGTCCGGGAGTTTCTCCAGGTATGGGGCCAGACTGTAGTCTCTCTGTAGACTCCGGTACATGGTCAGTTTCTGGGAGCTGATGATGTCGTTCTTCCAGTCACTGACATACCTCTCCTGGCCTTCGTCTACCATCTTCCTGATTTCGGCTTTTGTCAGGTTGTTGTGATTGGTGTTCTAGTCAGGTTGGGTTTGGGTGAGCTGTTCCGAGGGTCCTAGTTTTTTTGTTTCACCTACGTGTGTCAGGGCTTTATGGTGATGGGAGCTTGGATTGCTCCTATTTAGGTGAGCCCGGAATGACAGTGCCCTCTTTAGAACCCTTAGGTGTAGAGGGAATCTGCCCAGCAGGCACTGTTGGAGGTGCTTCGATGGACTTGGAGAAGGTGCTTGCAGAATTCCAGGTGGAATATTTCTGTTGGGCTGGAATCCCACCTTGACCAGTCTGGGTAGGTGTGAGGACCCCAGACTTCACTGCCATACAGGAGGATTGGGGCGATGACAGAGTCGAAGATTTTTAACCAGACCCTCACTGGTGGCTTCAGATGGTAGAGTTTCCTTCGGATGCCATAGAAGGTTATACATGCCTTGTCTTTCAGGGTCTCTATGGTTTGTTTGAAGCTTCCTGACCAGTGAATCTCTAGGCCCAGGTAGGTATATTTGTCTGTTCCTGTAAGGGCGCAGTTGTTGAGGACAAATGAAGGGTGCTGGTCTAATTTTCTCTTTCTCCTCTGGAACACCATGATGTTGGTTTTCTTTAGGTTGACAGGTAGTGCCCAGGTGGAGCTGAATTTCTCTAAGATTTTCAGGTTGTCTTGGAGGCCTTTCTCGGTTGGTCACAGAAGCAGCAGGTCATCTGCATACAGCAGGAATTTCACCTGGGTGTCGTGGAGGGTGGGACCTGGTGCTGTGGAAGATTCCAGAGCGGTAGCCAGCTCGTTGATGTAAATGTTGAAGAGCGTTGGACTTAGGCTGCAGCCTTGTCTGACTCCACAGCTCTGCTGGAAATAAGCCGTTCTATTACCGTTCACACTCACACTGCAGAGGTTCTCGGTGTAGGAGCTTTTGATAACATCGTAGGTCTTTCCTCCTATTCCGCTCTCCAGCAGTTTCAGGAATAAGCCGGGTGCCACACCGAATCAAAGGCCTTTTTAAAGTCCACGAAACAGGCGTATATCCTCCCGTTCTTTGTATTGTGGACGTGTCTCTGAATGAGGCTGTGCAGGGTATAGATGTGGTCAGTGGTGCGGTGGTTTGGCATGAACCTGCTTGGCTCTTGCTGAGGACGTTATGTTCGGTGAGGAAACTGAGGATCCTCTTGTTCAGGATGCTGTTGAACAGTTTCCCCAGGTTGCTGCTGACACATATGCCTTTGTAGTTGGCTGGGTCATACCTGTCCCCATTCTTGTGGATGGGTGTGATGAGGCCTTGGTTCCAGGTACGAGGGAAGTAGCCGGCACTTAGCACAATATTGAAGAGTTTAACCATTGCAGCCTGTATTTCAGGTGGGCTGTACTCAGCATTTCTGGTAGGATTCCATCCAGGCCACGGCTTTTCTACATTCATGGAAGAGATTCTCTCTGCTACTTCCTGTAATGTAATAGGTATATCCACTGAGTTTTGGAAATTTTTTACTTTTTCCTCCATTGCTTTTAATTTTGCCATTATGTTTTCCTGTTCTTGGTTTAGTTCTTCTTTGGGATGTCTTTATAGAGGTCTCTGAAGTACTGGAGCCAGATGTTGCCATTTTGGATATGGATGTTGTTTTTCTTGTCTTTTGTGCCCATGTGGTTCCATAGTTCCCAGAAGGAATTGTCATACAGTCTATATCTACAATGATATATACCTGACAGGAGCCCGTACAGTCTATATCTACAGTGATATATACCTGACAGGAGCCCATACAGTCTATATCTACAATAATATAACCTGATAGGAGCCCATACAGTCTATATCTACAGTAATATACACCTGACAGGAGCCCATACAGTCTATATCTACAGTAATATATACCTGACAGGAGCCCGTACATTCTATATCTACAGTAATATATACCTGACAGGAGCCCATACAGTCCGTATCTACAGTAATAGCCCCACCCTGGATCTGCCCTACTCAACATCCCTATCCCTATCCCCCTTTTGTACACTTGCTTTGGCAAAACTAATGTGTATTTAGTCCTGCCAATAAAGCTTCTTTGAATTTGAATTTGTAATATATACCTGACAGGATCCCGTACAGTCTATATCTACAATAATATATACCTGACAGGAGCCCGTACATTCTATATCTACAGTAATATATACCTGAAGGAGCCCATACAGTCTATATCTACAATAATATACGCCTGACAGGAGCCCATACAGTCTATATCTACAGTAATATATACCTGACAGGAGCCCATACAGTCTATATCTACAATAATATATACTGACAGGAGCCCATTACAGTCTATATCTACAGTAATATACACCTGACAGGAGCCCATACAGTCTATATCTACAGTAATATATACGTGACAGGAGCCCGTACATTCTATATCTACAGTAATATATACCTGACAGGAGCCCATACAGTCTGTATCTACAGTAATACTGTATATACCTGACAGGATCCCGTACAGTCTATATCTACAATAATATATACCTGACAGGAGCCCGTACATTCTATATCTACAGTAATATATACCTGACAGGAGCCCATACAGTCTATATCTACAATAATATACGCCTGACAGGAGCCCATACAGTCTATATCTACAATAATATATACCTGACAGGAGCCCATACAGTCTATAGCTACAGTAATATATACCTGACAGGAGCCTATACAGTCTATATCTACAATGATATATACCTGACAGGAGCCTATACAGTCTATATCTACAGTAATATATACCTCACAGGAGCCTATACAGTCTATATCTACAGTAATATATACCTGACAATCCCGCTAGCGATCTCGTTAGCGTCGCATACTAATGAGATCGCTAGCGGGATTGTTTCTATATCACTAGTAGCTACCTATTTTAGCGATGTCGTTAGGACGCTATCGCGGTTAGCGATCTCCTTAACGACTTTAGCGGTACAAAAGTACCGCTAAATCGCTAAAAAAGGTGCCACACTTAGCGATATATACTTACCCAGCGGGGCGCCAGCGACGAAAATAGGGTCCGGAACGATTCCAGCGACGAGCGAGATCACAGCAGGAAGCTCGTCGCTGGCAGATGCCGCACACTACAACGTCGCTAACGGGATCGCTAAATAGTGACGTTTTTTAGCGATCCCGTTAGCGATGTTGTTTAGTGTGGCATACCCTTAATGCTCACATATCTACAGAGAAGACCTCCAGGGCCCCTACCCCCAACACTTCACACCTCTCCCCTGAGAACATCAGAGACTATCTATCTCAATTAGAAGGAGACTTGGCTCAAATTAAGGAAGAACTTCAAAGAAACTCACATAGAAATGCAAATGACCAAGCAACAAATGAGATCAATAAGCTGAAATGCGAGTTCAACTCAGCTCTCCAGAAAATAAGAGAGGAAATGTGCAAATTACAAAATGACAATGAAAGGCTCAGAAAGGAGATAGCAGAACTCAAAACGCAGAGTCCTCAATGTCTGACCCAGCAGGGGACAATGGAAACTAGCCAGAGAGCAGACAATATGGCCCCCACTGACCAGAATGTGGAGACCCCAAACAACAACACAGCAATAACCTATAATATGAATAATACTGAAACCAAGAAAAGTGAGCCAGCGAGAAGCGAACCAACCACCAGCAAAGCCAGCATCACAGACCCCCACCATCAGCCACTTAACCCATCCCAGACACCACAAAGCCCTGATATCGTCCTAATAATGGACTCAAATGGGAAGTACCTAAATGCACAACGGCTATTCCCAGGAAAACGGGTCAGAAAAATCCACTGTGCAACTATTGAACAGGTGACAGAGGTCATCAATAATCCACGTTTTACCAACCCAAACCATATTATTATACACACAGGTACAAACAATCTGCCAGACCAGCACAAGCAGATCGCAGCACAACTGGCCCAACTAGCAAAGAAGGCAAAACTAAAATTCCCAGACAGCAAAATCATTCTGTCATCTCTGCTCCCAACAAAGGACATATCCAGGCAAACCACCCAAAGCATCAATATGGAACTGACAGAAAAGGTCAAGACTGTCCCAAACGTGACCCTGGCACAACACCTTTCCATAAACCACCATCACCTATATGATAATAAGCACCTCAACAAACAAGGGGTCAGCCTCCTGGCCAAAGAGCTGAAAGACATCGTACTAAACAGAGGACCCAGGCCTGGATTCAACAGTGACCAACATCACACCGAAAGACCCCTAACAATAAAAAGACAGAAAACCCCAATCCTATCTCCAGAAGCTGGAAACAAAGCTCTTCACCCAAAATCAGACCATCAGAGGAGGAGACCTCCATGGAGGGGTCCACCGTCCCCACACAGATACACGCAGAGCAGAGATACGGATGAGGTAAAGACCCTGCTCAGCGCACTATGCAGGAAACTAATGTGACTGGATGGAACCAAGCACACCTACAAAACAGTCAGAAATCCAGTTTGTCCTACACAGCCATACTCATTACAAGGTATATACACACAAGATAAATAGAAAAAATGACTTCACTTACAATCAGCAGCTGGAATATTCAGGGTCTCAACACCTCGACCTTTGGATGTAAAACAAATGACCCGGACTTTATACAAAGACTGAAAAATATAGACATCCAGATCCTCCTGGAAACATGGACCAGAGCCGAAAACGAATCCCTGGCGCCCATCGGATACAGGGAAATCTCTGTCCCTGCCCTGAAAAATAAAAACATCAAACAGGGCCGGAGCTCAGGAGGAATACTGATCTGGTATAAAGACGAGCTCCACCAATACTTCAAACCGGTGAAGAGAGGAGGCAGCCACATATGGATCAGGATCAGCAGCTCCATCCGCACCTCTCAGTCTGATGTCCACCTCTGCGCCACCTATATACCACCGCCAGAGTCCCCCTACTTCAATCCAGAGAGCTTCGAGATCTTACAAAGAGAAGCCGCCCACTATCAGGCCCTGGGCAAAGTTCTCATCTTTGGAGACCTCAACGCAAGAACAGGGAGAGAAAACGACTTCCTGACCACGGATGGGAACATCTACATATTTGGAGCAGAGAATGACGGCCAAGACTCAGTACACACAGAGAGAAACAGCTACGACAGTACAGTCAACAAAAGTGGTAAAAAGCTCCTGAACGTATGTAGAAGTTTAGGACTTCATATTCTTAATGGACGTACCAAAGGAGACTCTTTAGGGAGGTATACACTAAACTCCCATGTAGGGAGGAGTGTAGTAGATTATGCCATTACAGACATGAACCGGGCAAATATCAGCGCCTTCATAGTCACCCCACAAACGCACCTGTCAGACCACAGCCAACTTCTTCTGTACTTGAAATCTACAGAGAAACCACCCACTCAAAAGCCACAGCATAGCGGCCTCTTCAACCGGCCTCCATCATATAAATGGTCCAAAACGTCGGCACTAAAGTACAAAGAGGCTCTCAGCAGACCCGAAATACAGCGGATGCTCCACCACTTCTACAACCACGAGTACCAGCCTAACCCAAAGGGAGTGAGTCAAGCTACAAAAGACCTCAACAATATATTCTATGCAATGGCCAGACTGTCCGACCTTAAAAAAGTTGACTACAAGAGACCAAAAGAAAAACAGACCAACGGTTGGTTTGACAGAGAATGTAAAGCCGTACGGAAGACCCTGAGAACAGCCTCAAACAAGAAACATAGAGAGCCCAACCACCCTGGTCTGAGGGAAGCCTATGAAACCGTACAAAGACAGTACAAAACCATCCTCAGGAGGAAGAAGCAGAGTTACATCTCTACCAAGCTTAACCAACTCCAAGATGCTCTTCAAGACAATTCCTTCTGGGAACTATGGAACCACATGGGCACAAAAGACAAGAAAAACAACATCCATATCCAAAATGGCAACATCTGGCTCCAGTACTTCAGAGACCTCTATAAAGACATCCCAAAGGAAGAACTAAATCAAGAACAGGAAAACATAATGGTAAAACTAAAAGCAATGGAGGAAAAAGTAAAAAATTTCCAAAACCCAGTGGATACACCTATTACATTACAGGAAGTAGCAGAGAGAATCTCTTCCATAAGATGTAGAAAAGCCGGTGGCCTGGATGGAATCCTACCAGAAATGCTGAAGTACAGCCCACCAGAAATACAGGCTGCAATGGTTAAACTCTTCAATATTGTGCTAAGTGCCGGCTACTTCCCTCGTACCTGGAACCAAGGCCTCATCACACCATCCACAAGAATGGGGACAGGTATGACCCAGCCAACTACAGAGGCATATGTGTCAGCAGCAACCTGGGAAAACTGTTCAACAGCATCCTGAACAAGAGGATCCTCAGTTTCCTCACCGAACATAACGTCCTCAGCAAGAGCCAAGCAGGGTTCATGCCAAACCACCGCACCACTGACCACATCTATACCCTGCACAGCCTCATTCAGAGACACGTCCACAATACAAAGAACGGGAAGATATACGCCTGTTTCGTGGACTTTAAAAAGGCCTTTGATTCGGTGTGGCACCCGGGCTTATTCCTGAAACTGCTGGAGAGCGGAATAGGAGGAAAGACCTACGATGTTATCAAAAGCTCCTACACCGAGAACCTCTGCAGTGTGAGTGTGAACGGTAAAAGAACGGCTTATTTCCAGCAGAGCCGTGGAGTCAGACAAGGCTGCAGCCTAAGTCCAACGCTCTTCAACATTTACATCAACGAGCTGGCTACCGCTCTGGAATCTTCCACAGCACCAGGTCCCACCCTCCACGACACCCAGGTGAAATTCCTGCTGTATGCAGATGACCTGCTGCTTCCGTCACCAACCGAGAAAGGCCTCCAAGACAACCTGAAAATCTTAGAGAAATTCAGCTCCACCTGGGCACTACCGGTCAACCTAAAGAAAACCAACATCATGGTGTTCCAGAGGAGAAAGAGAAAATTAGACCAGCACCCTTCATTTGTCCTCAACAACTGCGCCCTTACAGGAACAGACAAATATACCTACCTGGGCCTAGAGATTCACCGGTCAGGAAGCTTCAAACAAGCCATAGAGACACTGAAAGACAAGGCATGTAAAACCTTCTATGGCATCCGAAGGAAACTTTACCATCTGAAGCCACCAGTGAGGGTCTGGTTAAAAATCTTCGACTCGGTCATCGCCCCAATCCTCCTGTATGGCAGTGAAGTCTGGGGTCCTCACACCTACCCAGACTGGTCAAGATGGGATTCCAGCCCAACAGAAATATTCCACCTGGAATTCTGTAAGCACCTTCTCCAAGTCCATCGGAGCACCCCCAACAGTGCCTGCCGGGCCGAGCTGGGCAGATTCCCTCTACACCTAACGGTTCTAAAGAGGGCACTGTCATTCCGGGCTCACCTACGTAGGAGCAATCCAAGCTCCCATCACCATAAAGCCCTGACACACGTAGGTGAAACAGAAAAACTAGGACCCTCAGAACAGCTCACCCAAACCCAACCTGACCAGAACACCAATCACAACAACCTGACAAAAGCCGAAATCAGGAAGATGGTAGACGAAGGCCAGGAGAGGTATGTCAGTGACTGGAAGAACGACATCATCAGCTCCCAGAAACTGACCATGTACCGGAGTCTACAGAGAGACTACAGTCTGGCCCCATACCTGGAGAAACTCCCAGACCCCAGAGACCGCCAGATCCTGAGCCGGTATAGACTCAGCGCCCACAGTCTGGCCATCGAATCCGGCCGACACAGGCAGAGCTACAAGCCCAGGGAGGAAAGACTATGCCAACACTGTGACCAGGAGGCCATAGAGGACGAAACCCACTTCCTGCTACACTGCTCCAAATACTCAGCAGTGAGGGACACTCACTTCAGGAGACTCTCACATCTCTTCCCAGATTTCATCACCATGAAGGAGGAAGAGAAAACATATATCTTGCTGGGGGAAGAAGAGAGAGCAGCGGAGATAGCAGCGCGGTATGTGAGCGAATGTCATAGACTGCGAGAAAGAGAACTATGATATGCCATGGACTTCTATAGCCCCCACCCCGGATCTGCCCCCATCACCCCTCCCTATGCCATGGACTTTTATAGCCCCCACCCTGGACCTGCGCCCCCATTCACCCCTCCCTTATGCCATGGACTTCCATAGCCCCCACCCTGGATCTGCCCCCATCACCCCTCCTATGCATGGACTTCCATAGCCCCCACCCTGGATCTGCCCTACTCAACATCCCTATCCCCTTTGGTACACTTGCTTTGGCAAAACTAATGTGTATTTAGTCCTGCCAATAAAGCTTCTTTGAATTTGAATTATACCTGACAGGAGCCTATACAGTCTATATCTACAGTAATATATACTTGACAGGAGCCCATACAGTCTATATCTACAATAATATATACCTGACAGGAGCCCATACAGTCTATATCTACAGTAATATATACCTGACAGGAGCCCATACAGTCTATATCTACAATAATATATACCTGACAGGAGCCCGTACAGTCTATATCTACAATGATATATACCTGACAGGAGCCTGTACAGTCTATATCTACAATGATATATACCTGACAGGAGCCCATACAGTCTATATCTACAATAATATATACCTGACAGGAGCCCATACAGTCTATATCTACAGTAATATATACCTGACAGGAGCCCATACAGTCTATATCTACAGTAATATATACTTGACAGGAGCCTATACAGTCTATATCTACAATAATATATACCTGACAGGAGCCCATACAGTCTATATATACAATGATATATACCTGACAGGAGCCCATACAGTCTATATGTACAATAATATATACCTGACAGGAGCCCATACAGTCTATACCTACAGTAATATATACCTGACAGGAGCCCGTACAGTCTATATCTACAATAATATATACCTGACAGGAGCCCGTACAGTCTATATCTACTATAATATATACCTGACAGGAGCCCATACAGTTTATATCTACAATAATATATACCTGACAGGAGTCCATACAGTCTATATCTACAGTAATATATACCTGACAGGAGCCGATACAGTCTATATCTACAATAATATATACCTGACAGGAGCCCGTACAGTCTATATCTACAGTAATATATACCTGACAGGAGCCCATACATTCTATATCTACAGTAATATACACCTGACAGGAGCCAGTACAGTCTATATCTACAATAATATATAGGTGACAGGAGCCCGTACAGTCTATATCTACAATAATATATACCTGACAGGAGCCCATACAGTCTATATCTACAATAATATATACCTGACAGGAGCCCGTACAGTCTATATCTACAGTAATATATACCTGACAGGAGCCCGTGCAGTTTATATCTACAATAATATATACCTGACAGGAGTCCATACAGTCTATATCTACAGTAATATATACCTGACAGGAGCCTATACAGTCTATATCTACAATAATATATACCTGACAGGAGCCCATACAGTCTATATATACAATGATATATACCTGACAGGAGCCCATACAGTCTATATGTACAATAATATATACCTGACAGGAGCCCATACAGTCTATATCTACAGTAATATATACCTGACAGGAGCCCGTACAGTCTATATCTACAATAATATATACCTGACAGGAGCCCGTACAGTCTATATCTACTATAATATATACCTGACAGGAGCCCATACAGTTTATATCTACAATAATATATACCTGACAGGAGTCCATACAGTCTATATCTACAGTAATATATACCTGACAGGAGCCCATACAGTCTATATCTACAATAATATATACCTGACAGGAGCCCGTACAGTCTATATCTACAGTAATATATACCTGACAGGAGCCCATACATTCTATATCTACAGTAATATACACCTGACAGGAGCCAGTACAGTCTATATCTACAATAATATATAGGTGACAGGAGCCCGTACAGTCTATATCTACAATAATATATACCTGACAGGAGCCCATACAGTCTATATCTACAATAATATATACCTGACAGGAGCCCGTACAGTCTATATCTACAGTAATATATACCTGACAGGAGCCGTGCAGTCTACATCTACAGTAATATACACCTGACAGGAGCCCATACAGTCTATATCTACAGTAATATATACCTGACAGGAGCCCATACAGTCCATATCTACAGTAATATATACCTGACAGGAGCCCGTACAGTCTATATCTACTATAATATATACCTGACAGTAGCCCATACAGTCTATATCTACAATAATATATACCTGACAGGAGTCCATACAGTCTATATCTACAGTAAATATACCTGACAGGAGCCTGTACAGTCTATATCTACAATATATATACCTGACAGGAGCCCGTACAGTCTATATCTACAGTAATATATACCTGACAGGAGCCCGTACAGTCTATCTACAGTAATATAACCTGACAGGAGCCCATACAGTCTATATCTACAGTAATATATACCTGACAGGAGCCCATACAGTCTATATCTACAGTAATATATACCTGACAGGAGCCCGTACAGTCTATATCTACTATAATATACCTGACAGAGCCCATACAGTCTATATCTACAATAATATATACCTGACAGGAGTCCATACAGTCTATATCTACAGTAATATATACCTGACAGGAGCCCATACAGTCTATATCTACATAATATATATACCTGACAGGAGCCCGTACAGTCTATATCTACAGTAATATATACCTGACAGGAGCCCATACATTCTATATCTACAGTAATATACACCTGACAGGAGCCGTACAGTCTATATCTACATAATATATAGCTGACAGGAGCCCGTACAGTCTATATCTACAATAATAATACCTGACAGGAGCCCATACAGTCTATATCTACATAATATATACCTGACAGGAGCCCGTACAGTCTATATCTACAGTAATATATACCTGACAGGAGCCCGTGCAGTCTATATCTACAGTAAATATACCTGACAGGAGCCCGTACAGTCTATATCTACATAATATATACCTGACAGGAGCCATACAGTCTATATCTACAGTAATATATACCTGACAGGAGCCCGTACAGTCTATATCTACAGTAAGATATACACCTGACAGTAGCCCATACAGTCTATATCTACAGTAATATATACCTGACAGGAGCCCATACAGTCTATATCTACAATAATATATACCTGACAGGAGCCCATACAGTCTATATCTACAGTAATATATACCTGACAGGAGCCCGTACAGTCCTATATCTACAGTAATATATACCTGACAGGAGCCCATACAGTCTATATCTACAGTATATATACCTGACAGGAGCCCATACAGTCTATATCAACATAATATATACCTGACAGGAGCCCATACAGTCTATATCTACAATAATATATACCTGACAGGAGCCCATACAGTCTATATCTACAGTAATATATACCTGACAGGAGCCATACAGTCTATATCTACAATAATATATAGCTGACAGGAGCCCGTACAGTCTATATCTACAATAATATATACCTGACAGGAGCCCATACAGTCTATATCTACAGTAATATTACACCTGACAGGAGCCAGTACAGTCTATATCTACAATAATATATAGCTGACAGGAGCCCGTACAGTCTATATCTACAATAATATATACCTGACAGGAGCCCATACAGTCTATATCTACAGTAATATATACCTGACAGGAGCCTGTACAGTCTATATCTACAATAATATATACCTGACAGGAGCCCGTACAGTCTATATCTACAGTAATATATACCTGACAGGAGCCCGTACAGTCTATGTCTACAGTAATATATACCTGACAGGAGCCCATACAGTCTATATCTACAGTAATATATACCTGACAGGAGCCCATACAGTCTATATCTACATAATATATACCTGACAGGAGCCCATACAGTCTATATCTACAGTAATATATACCTGACAGGAGCCATACAGTCTATATCTACAATAATATATATCTGACAGGAGCCAGTACAGCTATATCTACATAATATATACCTGACAGGAGCCTGTACAGTCTATATCTACAGTACTATATACCCGGAAGGAGCACATACAGTCTATATCTACATAATAATACCCTGACAGAGCCCATACAGTCTATATCTACAGTAATATATACCTGACAGGAGCCGTACAGTCTATATCTACAGTAAATATACCTGACAGGAGCCCATACAGTCTATATCTCAGTAATATCACCTGACAGAGCCCATACAGTCTATACTACAGTATATATACCTGACAGGAGTCGTACAGTCTATATCTACAGTAATATATACCTGACAGGAGCCCGTACAGTCTATATACAGTAACATATACCTGACAGGAGCCCATACAGTCTATATCTACAGTAATATATACCTACGGAGCTGTACAGTCTATATCTACAATAATATATACCTACAGGACTGTACAGTTTATTCAATAATATATACCTGACAGAGCCCATACAGTCTATATCTACAGTAATTATACCTGACAGGAGCCCTACGTCTATCTACAGTAATATACACTGACAGGAGCCCTACGTCTATATACAGTATATATACCTGACAGGAGCCATACAGTCCTATCTACAGTATATATACTGACAGGCCCGTACAGTCTATTCTACAGTCTATATACCCGGAAGGAGCATACGTCTATCTACAGTAATATATACCTGACAGGAGCCTGTACAGTCTATATCTACAGTAATATATACCTGACAGGAGCACATACAGTTTATATGTACAGTAATATATACCTGACAGGAGCCCGTACAGTCTATATCTACAATAATATATACCTGACAGGAGCCCATAACAGTCTATATTACAGTATATTATACCTGACAGGAGCCCGTACATTCTATATCTACAGTAATATATACCTGACAGGAGCCCGTACATTCTATATCTACAGTAATATATACCTGACAGGAGCCCGTACAGTCTATATCTACAGTACTATATACCCGGAAGGAGCATATACAGTCTATATCTACAATAATATATACCTGACAGGAGCCCGTACAGTCTATATCTACAATAATATATACCTGACAGGAGCCCATACAGTCTATATCTACAGTAATATATACCTGACAGGAGCCCATACAGTCTATATCTACAGTGATATATACCTGACAGGAGCCCGTACAGTCTATAGCTACAGTAATATATACCTGACAGGAGCCCATACAGTCCATATCTACAGTAATATATACCTGACAGGAGCCCGTACAGTCTATATCTACAGTAATATATACCTGACAGGAGCCCGTACAGTCTATATCTACAGTACTATATACCCGGAAGGAGCACATACAGTCTATATCTACAGTAATATATACCTGACAGGAGCCCGTACAGTCTATATCTACAGTAATATATACCTGACAGGAGCACATACAGTCTATATCTACAGTAATATATACCTGACAGGAGCCCGTTGTCATGGGTGCATCGCCACGAAGATCGTCGCGATTGCACATTCTGACTTCTCACAGCTGAGCTGCTGTTTCTTTGTGTTTGGTAATTAGAGAGTTAATTTTACCTAGCTCTTTGCTAAGACTAGGTCCAGCCTCGCCCGGCTGCTTTTGATTATGTTCTAATTAGATTCCTTCATATACCTGCCAGTCTGGGTGTTAGACGCCGGTGAAAGCATTCATGTAGTCTAGCAGACTGGATCGGTTCTGAGAATACTTAAGCTAAGAGCTCCTTAGTTGTTTTTACTCTTATAGCTTATAGTTTATCTCTGAGACCTTAGGTGTTCCTACTGTGTGTGAGTGTTGTATGTAAGACTTTATTTACTTTATTTCTTGTCTTTCTTGTATGTCTTTCTGTTCATTAACCGTTACCTGTTCATTCCCTTTGGTGGTATTCAGGGTCCTTCTTAGGACTAGAATACAGTTGGCAGGGATTGATAGGAGACAGGGTTTACGCTGGTGGCCTGGACCTCTGTACCTTTAACAGTACCTCCAGGATGAGGGATTAGTTAGGACCCCAGTTTAGGGTCAGCTTAGACCCCGGTCACCCTCTAGCCGGAGACAGCGTATAACGGATTCCGTTTTGACCCACTGGACATTCTGTCAGGTAATTCTATGTTATCATATATCTATGCGCATGTTATATAGTATGTTGCCCTTTTGATATAGATTACTGACATCACATATATATATCTGCTATACAGCGTGACATTTTCACTGGCCATACTAAAGATTCTCCCCAGCTGTCATGGATCCAGTAGCCCAGCTGGCCCGGCAGTTGCAGGGGTTGTCCATGGAGTTTGCAGACATTAAGTCCAAGGTTTTGTCCCCCCGGAGCAAACCAGATCTGAACCTAAGGTTGCTCTCCCGGACAGGTTCACTGGTGGGCGGGACAAATTTTTTACTTTCCGGGAGGCATGTAAATTGTACTTTCGGCTGCGGCCTCGGTCATCTGGGAGTGAGGAGCAGAGGGTGGGAATTATTATCTCGCTCTTACAAGGGGACCCTCAATCTTGGGCGTTCTCTATTCCTCCAGGCTCCCCAGATCTCCAGTCAGTGGATCGATTTTTTACTGCCCTGGGTCTGGTATATGATGATCCGGATCGAGTTTCCCTTGCTGAAACAAAGTTACGTAAAATACGGCAAGGAAATCGTCCAGCGGAGGAATATTCTTCTGAGTTCCGTAGATGGGCCACAGATACTCAGTGGAATGACCCAGCTCTTAGGAGCCAGTTTTGTCAAGGGTTGTCTGACAAATTAAAAGATGTGTTGGCTCAGTATGATTCTCCTCCATCACTGGAGGCTGCTATGGCCCTCGCTATTCGCATTGATAGACGAATTCGGGGAAGACACGAGGTAACTCCGCCTCCCGTGATGACTCCACCTACTACTAAAGTCCCTTATACTGAGGTTCCCCTGGTCTGTTCTGAGGAACCCATGCAGTTGGGAGGGACATCTTTTTGTAGGAGGGAATCGGCAGTGCGCCGCAAGGCTAGAAGGTGTTTCTTTTGCGGGAGAGAGGGACATTTTGTTGGGGGGTGTCCATCCCGGACCTCTTTGAGCCAAGGAGTTAACCTGGGTGTGTATATTTCGTCCCCAAATCCCTCTCAGTTTCTCGTGCCTGTGGAGGTGGTGATTGGTACTAGAACTGAGAGGATTTCTGTTTTTCTTGATAGTGGGTCCGGGGCTAATCTGGTGGACGCTCGGTTTGCCCAGGTGCATGGTATGCAACTGAGTGTATTGGCCAAACCGGTCCCTATACTCTCTATTGATTCTAGACCTCTTGGTCAAGGTAGCTTGGTACAAGCTGTTCATAACATAGATCTTCGAGTAGGGGCAATACATAAAGAGCAATTGTCTTGTTATGTGTTGGAGGGTCTACCTACTCCTATTGTGTTGGGACTTCCTTGGTTGGCTAAACATAACCCAGTGATTGATTGGCAATCCAGAAAGATAAGCCAGTGGGGTGAATTTTGCAAGAATAACTGCATGAGCACGGTCATCGGTGCGGTTGTGCCTAGGACTTTGCCTCCTTTTCTGGAGGACTTTGGGGAGATGTTCTCAGAGGAGGGGTGTAAAGAGTTACCTCCTCATCGCGCATATGACTGCTCAATAAAGTTGCTTCCTGATGCCTTATCTCGTACTTTCCCAGGGACCGGGAGGATGGATGATCCGGTTCCTATTCCTCAGGAGGGAGTTGTAGTGTCAGCTGTATGCTCTGAGCTTGAGGGGGAGTATTGGGGGCTCAGGGGGACGCCCCTGTGGGACTTCCAGGAAGACTGATAGTTCCAGATCGGTTAAGACTGAAGGTTACGGAGAACCATTACAAACGGATGACTGATAGGGGGAGAGTTTCTGGTCGAGATCTGAAGGTGAACGATCTGGTGTGGTTGTCTACCAGGAATATAAAACTTAAAGTTCCCTCCTGGAGGTTGGGTCCCAGATTCATTGGGCCGTACAGGATCAGTTCCATAATTAATCCTGTGGCACTTCGTCTGGACCTCCCTCCTACGTTTAAAAATCATAATGTGTTTCACAAGTCATTACTTAAAAAGTATGTGGCACCAGTCATACCGTCACCTCTACCTCCTCCTTCAGTGGTAGTCAATGATAACGTGGAATTTCATGGGTCGAAAATCATTGACTCACGTCTCAGTCGCCGATCCCCTCAGTACTTAGTTCTTTGGAGGGGGTATGGTCCTGAGGAGAGGACGTGGGTCCCTGCGTCTGATGCTAACGCAGATCGATTGGTTTGGACCTTTCACACAACTTACCCGGACAGACCTGGTCATGAGGGTCCGGAGGCCCCTCGTAGAAGGGGGGGTACTGTCATGGGTGCATCGCCACGAAGATCGTCGCGATTGCACATTCTGACTTCTCACAGCTGAGCTGCTGTTTCTTTGTGTTTGGTAATGAGAGAGTTAATTTTACCTAGCTCTTTGCTAAGACTAGGTCCAGCCTCGCCCGGCTGCTTTTGATTATGTTCTAATTAGATTCCTTCATATACCTGCCAGTCTGGGTGTTAGACGCCGGTGAAAGCATTCATGTAGTCTAGCAGACTGGATCGGTTCTGAGAATACTTAAGCTAAGAGCTCCTTAGTTGTTTTTACTCTTATAGCTTATAGTTTATCTCTGAGACCTTAGGTGTTCCTACTGTGTGTGAGTGTTGTATGTAAGACTTTATTTACTTTATTTCTTGTCTTTCTTGTATGTCTTTCTGTTCATTAACCGTTACCTGTTCATTCCCTTTGGTGGTATTCAGGGTCCTTCTTAGGACTAGAATACAGTTGGCAGGGATTGATAGGAGACAGGGTTTACGCTGGTGGCCTGGACCTCTGTACCTTTAACAGTACCTCCAGGATGAGGGATTAGTTAGGACCCCAGTTTAGGGTCAGCTTAGACCCCGGTCACCCTCTAGCCGGAGACAGCGTATAACGGATTCCGTTTTGACCCACTGGACATTCTGTCAGGTAATTCTATGTTATCATATATCTATGCGCATGTTATATAGTATGTTGCCCTTTTGATATAGATTACTGACATCACATATATATATCTGCTATACAGCGTGACACCCGTACAGTCTATATCTACAATAATATATACCTGACAGGAGCCCATACAGTCTATATCTACAGTAATATATACCTGACAGGAGCCCGTACATTCTATATCTACAGTAATATATACCTGACAGGAGCCCGTACATTCTATATCTACAGTAATATATACCTGACAGGAGCCGTACAGTCTATATCTACAGTACTATATACCCGGAAGGAGCATATACAGTCTATATCTACAATAATATATACCTGACAGGAGCCCGTACAGTCTATATCTACAATAATATATACCTGACAGGAGCCCATACAGTCTATATCTACAGTAATATATACCTGACAGGAGCCCATACAGTCTATATCTACAGTGATATATACCTGACAGGAGCCCGTACAGTCTATAGCTACAGTAATATATACCTGACAGGAGCCCATACAGTCCATATCTACAGTAATATATACCTGACAGGAGCCCGTACAGTCTATATCTACAATAATATATACCTGACAGGAGCCCATACAGTCAAGATCTACAGTAATATACACCTAACAGGAGCCCGTACAGTCTATATCTACAGTAATATATAACTGACAGGAGCCCGTACAGTTTATATCTACAATAATATATACCTGACAGGAGCCCATACATTCTATATCTACAGTAATATATACCTGACAGGAGCCCGTACAGATTCAAATTCAAATTCAAATTCAAAGAAGCTTTATTGGCAGGACTAAATACACATTAGTTTTGCCAAAGCAAGTGTACCAAAGGGGGATAGGGATAGGGATGTTGAGTAGGGGCAGATCCAGGGTGGGGGCTATGGAAGTCCATGGCATAGGGAGGGGTGATGGGGGCGCAGGTCCAGGGTGGGGGCTATAAAAGTCCACGGCATAGGGAGGGGTGATGGGGCAGTTCCGGGGTGGGGGCTATAGAAGTCCATGGCATATCATAGTTCTCTTTCTCGCAGTCTATGACATTTGCTCACATACCGCGCTGCTATCTCCGCTGCTCTCTTTCTTCCCCAGCAAGATATATGTTTTCTCTTCCTCCTTCATGGTGATGAAATCCGGAAGAGATGTGAGAGTCTCCTGAAGTGAGTGTCCTCACTGCTGAGTATTTGGAGCAGTGTAGCAGGAAGTGGGTTTCGTCCTCTATGGCCTCCTGGTCACAGTGTTGGCATAGTCTTTCCTCCCTGGGCTTGTAGCTCTGCCTGTGTCGGCCGGATTCGATGGCCAGACTGTGGGCGCTGAGTCTATACCGGCTCAGGATCTGGCGGTCTCTGGGGTCTGGGAATTTCTCCAGGTATGGGGCCAGACTGTAGTCTCTCTGTAGACTCCGGTACATGGTCAGTTTCTGGGAGCTGATGATGTCGTTCTTCCAGTCACTGACATACCTCTCCTGGCCTTCGTCTACCATCTTCCTGATTTCGGCTTTTGTCAGGTTGTTGTGATTGGTGTTCTGGTCAGGTTGGGTTTGGGTGAGCTGTTCGAGGGTCCTAGTTTTTCTGTTTCACCTACGTGTGTCAGGGCTTTATGGTGATGGGAGCTTGGATTGCTCCTACGTAGGTGAGTCCGTACAGTCTATGCAATAATATATACCTGACAGGAGCCCGTACAGTCTATATCTACAGTAATATATACCTGACAGGAGCCCGTACAGTCTATAGCTACAGTAATTTATATACCTGACAGGAGCCCATACAGTCCATATCTACAGTAATATATACCTGACAGGAGCCCATACAGTCTATATCTACAGTAATATATACCTGACAGGAGCCTGAACAGTCTGTATCTACAGTAATATATACCTGACAGGAGCCAGTACAGTTTAAAGTAAAATTTTTACCCAAGGAGGTTTAAGTTTATTAAAAAATTTACCGAAGGAGCCATACGTAAGTTAAGTAAATAAAGAAGGAGCCCGTAAATCTATATTACAGTAACATATACCTGAAGGGCCCGCACTATAAAATAATATATAGACAGGAGCCCCTCAGTCTTATTAAATAATATATAAAAGACAGGGGGCCCCAAGTTTTTCCCCAAAAAATATTACCGACAGACCCGACACATATCTAACGTAATATAAAGCGGACCCGCAGTAATTAAAAGTAAATTATATGGAGGGGCCCTGTTTTTAAAATATATTCCGACAGGAGCCCGTAAATTTTTCACATAATTAACCCCGAAAGGGCCCTACGTTTATCTACAAAATTCCTGAAGAGCCCAAAAGTTTATAAATAATATAACCTAAAGGGGCCCCTACAGTTATATTTAATTATATACCCAAAAAGCCCCCAAAGTCCCTTTGTACAGTAATATCAGAAGGAGCCCCTACATCAAATAAAAATAATACGAAAGGGCCCCATACGTTATATAAAAAATATTACCAACGGAGCCCCCACTTAATCTACGTAAATTTAGAAGGAGCCCTACAGTCTTTTTCCCGAAAATATACCCGACGGGGGCCATCGTCTATATTACAAAAAATTAAAATAAAGGACCCAACAGTCATTTCAGTAATTTTTTATAAGGGGCCCATACGTCTAATTACATAATATATTGCAGGAGCCCAACTTCCTTTTAAATAATATATCCTGAAGGAGCCTACTTTATTACAAAAATATACAACGGGCCCTAAGTTTTAAAACACAGAATATTAAAAAGCGAAGCCCCTCAGTAAAAACGTAAATATAGCGGAGCCTGTCAGTTTTC
>JARQOD010008734.1:0-34411 GCA_033576555.1 Oophaga sylvatica
CGATCCCGTTAGCGATGTTGTTTAGTGTGGCATACCCTTAACACTATAGCTTGTGTATTGGTCTGTGGACACGACACTTCTGAGCAGCAACTGGCAGTGTTGTAGCCCAGGGAGTAGAGTTCAGGTGGTAGAAAGATGAACATAACAGGAGACATGGATAACGTTGCGAACCAGTTATTTAATCTGAAAACGGACAGACAAATTCAGGCGAGATCCATGCCTTGTTCATTTTCAGAAAAGTAAGCCGGTCTACATTATCGGAGGATAGTCGCATGCGACGGTCTGTTAGTACACCACCTGCAGCACTAAAGACGCGCTCCGATAATACACTGGCAGCAGGGCAAGCCAGCACCTCCAATGCATACTGGCTAAGCTCTGGCCATGTATCCAGCTTAGAGACCCAAAACTTGAATGGGGAAGAGCCATCTGGGAGTACACTGAGAGGGAAAGACATGTAGTCTGTCACCATCTTACGGAAACGTTGCCTCCTGCTGACTGGAGCCGTCTCGGATGGTGTAGACATTGGTGGCGCTGCCACAAAACTTCGCCACATTTGGAACATACTGGTCTTGCCCTGTGCAGAGGCGCTGCTTGTACTCCCTCTTGTTGCAGAGCTGTCTCCACTGCCTTGACGCACAGAGCTGCTTTGTAAAGCAGTAGCAGCAGCAGTGCTCTCGGCTGGAATGGAGAACATTATGGATTGCACCAGTGTGTCTTGGTACTCCCGCATTTACGCTCCCGGTTCAACGGTGTGATGAGGCTTTGTAAGTTGTCCCGGTAGCGAGGGTCTAGGAGGGTGTACACCCAATAATCAGACGTGGTGAGAATGTGGGCGATGCGGCGGTCGTTTCTCAGGCACTGCAGCATGAAATCAACCATGTGCTGCAGACTCCCAACTGGCAAAGAAACGCTGTCCCCTGCAAGAGGCGTCATCTCTGCCTGCTCTGCATCACCCCACCCTCGCTCTACATACTGACTAGAGCGTTGTGTACCTCCCTCTGGAGCGATGTCTTCCTCCTCCATTGACTCCTCCTCATCCTCCTCACAAAGTGAGCCCTGCCCAGCCCTTTGTGAGGAACCACGTTGCGCTGACTGTCCAGAAGGTGATGGAATTTGTGACTCCTCATCCTCCACCTCTTCCAAAACCTCATCCCTTAGTGCTTGCAGTGTTTTTTGAAGCAGGCAGATAAGGGGGACAGTCAGGCTGACTAGTGCATCATCTGCACTCCCATCCGCGTTGACTCATCAAACGCACGCAAAACGTGGCAGATGTCCTTCATAGAGGCCCACTCAGTAGTGGTGAAGTGTGAACGGCGCAAATTGCGAGTTGATTGCGCCTGATGCAGCTGATACTCCATTACTGCTGGCTGCTGCTCACACAACCGCTCCAACATATGTAACGTGGAATTCCACCTGGTGGGTACGTCACATATGATGCGATGTTCAGGAAGGCGAAATCTGCGTTGCAGAGCTGCAATGCGCGATCTGGCCATGCTGGAACGTCGCAAATGAGCGCACTCTAGGCGGACCTTGTGCAGTAGTGCATCAAGATCCGGATAGTCCCTCAAAAAACTCTGCACGACCAAGTTGAGCACATGTGCCAGACATGGTATGTGAGTGAGGTTGCCAAGGCCCAGAGCTGCCACCAGATTTCGGCCATTGTCACACACTACCAAGCCTGGCTGGAGATTTGCTGGCAAAAACCACACGTCGCTCTCCTGCTTGATGGCATTCCAGAGCTCCTGCGCTGTGTGGCTTCGATTCCCCATGGAAATTAATTTCAGGACGGCCTGTTGACGTTTGGCCACGGCTGTGCTCATATCGGTCGCAACAGGTAAGTGTTCACGGGTCCATGTGGAGGTAGACCGTGACGGCTCCTGCAGCGATGATTCTGAGGAACTGGAGTAGGAGGAGGAGTCAATGTGGACAGACTGGATTCCTGCAATCCTTGGAGTTGGCAGAACACGTACAGCGCCACTCGCAAGATCTGTACCCGGCTCCACAACATTGACCCAATGGGCAGTGAGGGAAAGGTATCGTCCCTGGCCATGGGTACTGGTCCACGCATCGGTGGTCAGGTGGACCTTGCTACGACGGCGTTTAGTAGCGCGTGTTTAATTTTTCCTTCAACATGCTTTTGCAAACCAGGGACGGCTTGCCTGCTGAAATAAAATCGGCTTGGCACATTGTATTGTGGGACTGCCAATGCCATTAAGTTACGGAAACTGTCAGTCTCCACCAGCCTGAATGACAGCATTTCAAGGGACAGGAGTTTTGCAATGCCAGCATTCAGAGCCTGTGCTCGTGGATGGTTTGCCGAGTATGGCCGTCTTTATCCCATGCCTGTGCTAACGATGGCTGTTTTGTGGCCTGGGAGTGTGAGGATGACAGGGAACTTGCAGCTGTGGGTGGAATAACACTGGGTCTCTGGACAACAGTGACAGAGGTTCTTCCATGGCGATCCTGTGAGGAAGCCGAACCAGCTGTGTGTGAGCTGGAGGAAGAGGCTCCAACACGAGCTGAAGATGTAGGTGCTGCTGTAGGTTGGCCTACATCTCCAGTGTGTCTTTGTAACTCAACCACGTGCTTTGTCCGCACATGTTTCCACATATTTGTGGTATTAAGGTTACTGACTAGTGTTGAGCGATACTGCTCGATATCTAAAAATATTGTATCGGAATGGTATCGCCGATATCACTAAATATCGTCGATATCCGATTCCGATACCGGAAGTCCCATGTAAGTCTATGGGAACAAAATATCGCAACAAAAAAAACCCTTTCTTTTGTTGTAAACACAAAATATACACACATAGAATACATTATATATATATATATATATATATAATACATGTCATTGTGACATATATATATATACATATATTTATAGTTTATACACTTCTACATAGTAAAATAGACTCTGATTCAATTGGGGGTAAAGCCGTGACATACCCCATAGAAGTCGACGGGCTCGGTGCCGAGTACCCCCAAAACCTATGGCTCTGTGCGACTCAACTTGGGCGTCACGAACAGGATTCTGTAGCTCGCTATAAGCGAGTCCTGTGTGCCTGAATTGAACTGGTTTTGTGCTTGAGAATTGCTAAAATCATCAGAGAATGTATTTGCCATTTTTCCGCCATATCTGCGTCACGACGAGGCACTGGTGAAGAAGAAGGGCGTGCTCTTCGTGGGTGTACACTCACTCAGTGGCGCGAAAACGATGGCCGACCACTCTAAATGGTACTGCAATGTAAGATCGTGCCCCACAGCTCTTCAGTTCCGCCTCCTCATCCTCCTCAGTGTGCGGAAACTAACACGAAGGTCCCGCCTCCCTACAAAAGAGGGGCCCTCTCCAGATGCTAATGACACATGTGACTTGGCAGAGATGGCTAATGGACACGAGCAGAAGTGTGAAGGGATGGAGCAGTCAGAGCTCTCCCCCCACGGAAGCGACCCGATCGCCACGGAACCACCGTTGGGCACCCGGCCTGGAAACCCTCCTACGCTGCAAGAAGCGGAGGATACCCTAAGAGGCCTGGCCCGGCACCGGGAGGAGGTCGCCAGGATGGAAGCCAGCTGGCGTGCCCTAAAACTAAACTTGGAGCGGCGCCAATCCCTCTTACCTGAAGTGTCTGTACCGGAAGGTGAGGCACCCGTTCTAGTAGAGGAGTCCGTGCGGGCATCCCAGCCCTTGCAATGTGATCCGGTTGACGTTGTCGCAGTGGAGGCACCGTTCCTGCAAAAAACTCTTCACCGGCAGCACCCCAGATCCCGCTGTCTGCCCCCGTCGCTGAGACAGAAGAAGCGACACCCGTCCTCATGGAGGAGGCCGCGCAGGCACCAGAGGTGCCTGTCTGTACCGGAGCCCCGACTGTCATCTGTTCCAGAGCCGGCTGCTTCCTCCGCAGGTGAGCGCCGCCAGGACTGGGGGGCGCCAGGAGAGCTGCCGCAAACCGGACATCGTAAGCTGCAGTTTGATGGTGGAGACATGGAGATGCTGGTGGAGGAGAATTACAACCGGCGTCAGGAGGAAGAGTGGAGACGTTGGGAGCGGGAAGCAGAGCGACAAAGGGAGCAGCGAGAATCCCAAAAGCTTCGGCAACGTCACCTGGAGAAGGACCGAGCAGATAAGGACCGGATGAGAAAAGATAAAGGAACCCTGTGGGAGCCGCGGCGTAAGGGTGCAGTACGGAGCTTTAAATTGAAAGGTGGTTGGGGCTTCATCCAGGAGCCTGGACTTTATTTAGAAATGTTTGTGACCCGGCGGGACGTGGAGACTCACCTCCCAGAAGGACACCCGGGAGGGACCTGTTGCCAGGAGACTTGGTGACTTACACCCGATACTGGGGTTACAATGGATGGTATGCCCTAAATGTTACCAGGTGCGACCCCTACTCCCCAGAGTGTCAGGAACCTGTGAGACCCTCGGAGCCTTCAGCCTCCCACATCCAGGCCTCTGCACAAGTGCCCACCCCACGCCGTAAATCTCCCCAGCCTCCCTCAGTGGTCTCCTCAGCAGCCCCAGCTATGGACATGATAACTATAGCTGGCCCGTACCCGGCGCCTGTTAGGCCCCCTGGGGTTCGTTCAGTCCGGGACATAGGGCTCCAAACCCGGAGGGAGATGAAAGAGGTGGCCACACAGACACAGATAGCGGGTCACGACTTGACTGTACAGGCCACACGACGTCATCAGGTCCTGGTGGTCCTTGGTGTCTCGGATGTTTGGCAAGCATCAGAAGAGTACCAGGTGGTACCTGGAACACCCCTGCCAAAGAATTATAAATAACCCGGACAGGGTCCCTGTATGTAAATAGTTAAATTGTTGATGTACCCGGACGGGTGAATGTTCATAAAAAAAATTTTTAATTTAATAAAAAACACAACACAGTTTTCACTACTTTTATTACAGTCTCATCCTGCGACACCATCGATCTCTGTAAAAAAATAAAAAAAAAAAACAGCAGTATACCACCTTCCGACGCAGTCCATAGTAACGAGTGTCCCACGACGATCCAGCTCTGCTACATCAGAATACAGGCAGAGCTGTCCCGGCGCAGCACAGCTGATTACCTGCTTCCCCGGGGTGACGTCATCGGACGGTTTACGGCCGGATTACCCTGCAGTCACTGCAGTTATCGCGAAAAACTGCATGTGACCGCCAGGGAGAAGATAATGGCGGCCATCAAGCAGTCCAGGACGTGACCGCCGGAGATCTTCTGCCAGGTAAGTGCCGCTGACTCCTGACAGACCCGACCGACGGACACTCACAGTGACAGTGACAAATCCGATTCCGGTATCCGATATGACGAAAATATCGGTACTCGGAATCGAAAGCCCGATACAGCTAATATCGGCCGATACCCGATATTTGCAGTATCGTATCGCTCAACACTATTACTGACACTTTTACCTCTTTTTACTTTTTGATTGCACAGCTTGCATTTGACATAGCAAATATCATCTGCAAGTGTGTCAAAAAAGGACCACGCAGTGCAAGTCCTGGGAGCGCCCGTTTTGGCTGTTGTAAGAGAACTGCTACGAACGGGTGCCAAACTGGAGGCTACAGGCAACCGAGTCTGCAGCCTACCTCTCCCTACTGTTTGGACCGTTGGGGCAATCTCTTCCTCAGAGCTGCTCCCACCACCTTCCTGTTCCTCACGCCATGTTGGGTCTTGGACCTCATCATCTCCAGTACCCTCTTCCAACACCTGCTGCTGTTGGGTGGTCTGGCCAGCACCATGCGCAACAGAAACTGGCACCTGAGTCTCATCATCATCAGATGCGTTCTGCGGTGTGCTGACCATCGGCACTGGCTCACCCGCCTCTTCAGATTCAGAAAGACACAGCTGTTGCGCATCACTGCATACTCCCTCTTCTTCACATTCCAGAATGCTGCTTGGCTGGGCCCCTGTTTGCAAGCCAACAGATTCTGAGAACAGAAGCAGAGACTCAGCTGGCTCCTTTACAGAGCTCTCTGACTGCCTGGGCAATTTGGCAGGCGGTGAAGAGACAGATGGTTGTTCAACAGTGCTGTGGTCCTGAGAGGAGGTGGAAGCAATTGAAGTCGATGCATTGGCTGCCATCCAACCAACAACGGCTTCAATTTGTTCTTCCCGCGCATGGGGGTACGCCGAGCTCCTACAAAAGTGCGCATAAAGGAACGCTCACGGGGAAAACTGGTGGATGCTGTGTCACTGGGTGGGGCAGCAGCCACAGAATCCCCACTCCTCTCCCTGCTGAAACTCCACGGCCACGACCACGTGCCTTACTCCCTGCCTTCTTCATCTTGGTAGATTGATAAAGAAAGTCAGAAAAGTTATAAGGCCTAAGTGTGGTTATTCCTCAGAGACTGCAGTGAACACTGCAGACAACTGTTCACTAGCTGTGAAAGGCCCCTTTGTGTACTTCTATAGTGTTTGCAACCAGTGTATTGTATACGGATGGAAGCGCGTCACACTAATAGATTATATTTTTTTTTAAATAGAATGGAGCAGCACCAATTAGAGAAAAATGTGAAGGATGAGGCAGTGACACACGCTCAGCAGACTACAACCAGCAGTGGTTGAAGACAACTGGAGCGTAAGCACTCAAAAATGAAAGCTCACAGACTACAGTGAACACTGCAGACAACTGTTCAGTAGCTGTAAAATGCCCCTTTGTGTACTTCTATAGTGTTTGCAACCAATGTATTGTATACGGATGGAAGCGCGTCACACTAATAGATTATATTTTTTTAAAATAGAATGGAGCAGCACCAATTAGAGAAAAATGTGAAGGATGAGGCAGTGACACATGCTCAGTAGACTACAACCAGCAGTGGTTGAAGAACTAACTGGAGCGTAATCTGCACTCAAAAAATGAAAAGCTCACAGACTACAGTGAACACTGCAGACAACTGTTCAGTAGCTGTAAAAGGCCCCTTTGTGTACTTCTATAGTGTTTGCAACCAATGTATTGTATACGGATGGAAGCGCGTCACACTAATAGATTATATTTTTTTAAAATAGAATGGAGCAGCACCAATTAGAGAAAAATGTGAAGGATGAGGCAGTGACACACGCTCAGCAGACTACAACCAGCAGTGGTTGAAGAACTAACTGGAGCGTAATCTGCACTCAAAAAATGAAAAGCTCACAGACTACAGTGAACACTGCAGACAACTGTTCAGTACTGTAAAAGGCCCCTTTGTGTACTTCTATAGTGTTTGCAACCAATGTATTGTATACGGATGGAAGCGCGTCACACTAATAGATTATATTTTTTTAAAATAGAATGGAGCAGCACCAATTAGAGAAAAATGTGAAGGATAAGGCAGTGACACACGCTCAGCAGACTACAACCAACAGTGGTTGAAGAACTAACTGGAGCGTGATCTGCACTCAAAAAATGAAAACCTCACAGACTACAGTGAACACTGCACACAACTGTTCACTATCTGTGAAAGGCTACTTTCTGTACTTCTATAGTGTTTGCAACCAATGTATTGTATACGGATGGAAGCGCGTCACACTAATAGATTATATTTTTAAAATAGAATGGAGCAGCACCATTAGAGAAAATGTGAAGGATGAGGCAGTGACACACGCTCAGCAGACACAACCAGCAGTGGTTGAAGAACTAACTGGAGCGTGATCTGCACTCAAAAAATGAAAACCTCACAGACTACAGTGAACACTGCACACAACTGTTCACTATCTGTGAAAGGCTCCTTTCTGTACTTCTATAGTGTTTGCAACCAATGTATTGTATACGGATGGAAGCGCGTCACACTAATAGATCACTGTTAATTTCAATTGAATGGAGCTGCACCAATTCCACAAAATAAAATAAAAAAAAGAGTCAGTGAGTGACACGTGCAGATGCCTACAAACAGCGGTGGATGCAGAGCAAACTGCAGCGTCACCTGCACTCTCACACACACACCTTGCACAGAGCTGTTAAAACAACACTGCAAGGCAAAAGGAAGCTTTACACAGCGGTTGGTAAGCTAGCCTGCCTAAAGCACAGTACACAAAATCGCAATCTCTAACTGTCCCTCAGAGTCAGCAGAGCAGCGTTCTGTCCCTAACTGAGTTCACAGCACAGTGACGCTAAAATGGCGGCGGCGCCTTTTATAGTGCATTCTGACATCATTTCAGCAGCCAATCACAACCATGCCATTAGTTAAGATGACCGCAGCATTACAGGATGTGCCCACACTTCGTAGGATTCCTCATTGGCTGACTAAAATCACAGTGCCTCTCAAAGAATTATGGGAACTTCCGATTCCGGTATACGATATAGGAAAAATATCGGAACTAAGTATCGGAATTCCGATACAGCGAATATCGGCCGATACCCGATACTTGCGGTATCGGAATGCTCAACACTAGTCATGACTCTCGGTTGGCAGGTCATCCTGGAATCTCTGAGACCAAGAGACTTGTGGGTCGCAGCTTTTGGTGGCCTGGATGGCAGAAGGAAGTCATTAAGTGGGTGCGTCAATGAACTGTGTGTGCTAGATCTAAGTCTTCTCATACTCCTGCTGCGGGGTTGCTTTGCCCTCTGGAGGTCCCTAGTGCACCTTGGACACATTTGGCTATGGACTTTATTACTGACCTACCCCCCTCTGAGGGTTTCACTGTCATCTGGGTGGTCGTGGACCGTTTTAGCAAGATGTGTCACTTGGTTCCTTTCATCAAACTGCCCTGCGCTAAGACTCTCGCTAAGGCCTTTGTCAAGGAAATTGTCAGACTACATGGCGTTCCTACTGACATTGTTTCTGATAGGGGACCTCAGTTTGTGGCTCGTTTTTGGCGCGCCTTTTGTGACAGGTTGGGAGTTCATTTGTCGTTTTCATTCGAATATCATCCTGAGTCTAATGCCAGACAGAAAGGAAAAACCAGGATGTTGAGCAGTTCTTGCGTTGTTTTGTGGCAGACAATCAAGAGGGGTGGTCTGAGTTTCTGCCACTTGCTGAGTTTGCTCTTAACAACCATACATCCGCTTCTGCTGGTTGTTCGCCTTTTTTTTGTTGTACTGGGAGACATCCGTCGTTTGGGTCATTTTCCAAGTTGGGATCGGCTGTACCTGAAGAGGAGAATTTTTCTGGTGTTTTGGAGAGAGTTTGGACGGATGTGCGTGGTAATCTTCAGGAGCCTAACGGAAAATCTAAAAGGTATTTTGATAGAAAACGACAAGAGGTTTTGTTTGCTATTGGTGACATGGTTTGCTTGTCCTCTAAGAATCTGCACTTGAGGATTCCGTCTAAGAAATTGGTCCCAAGTTTGTAGGGCCCTTTAAGGTGCTTCAGGTTATTAACCAATCTGCTGTTAAGTTGGAGCTTCCTACTTCCTGGAAGATTAATCCGGTGTTTCATGTTTCTCTCTTGAAAATAGCTGAGGTCTCAGATGGAGACGTCTCGGCCACTGTTCCCCTGGTGGTGGAGGACGGCAATATGAGATTTCCCGCATCCTAAATTCTAGACAGTATAGAGGGAGTATGCAGTACCTCGTCGCTTGGAAGGGTTATGGACCCGAGGATAACTCATGGGTGAGGGCGGATGATGTTTCTGCATCTAGACTTGTCAGAGCGTTTCACAAGAGGTTTCCGGATAAGCCTAAGTCCTAGGGGATCCAGAGGATCCTCTTAGAAGGGAGTGTACTGTTAGAACCCTCTTGTTAGGTTTTGTTTCAGTTTGCTGGTCACATGACCTTTTTACCCTATTTAGTCTGGCTCCGCCCTTCTGGCTTTGCTGGTCTTCATTGTATTATCTACTCTTAAGCTAGCCGGGTGCTTAGGTGCCTTACTCTGTCAGTTTTGCTTGATCTTAGGATCTCTAAGTAATTTTTTTTCTGCTTAAGTATCCCTGCTACAATTTCTGTTAGGAGGTATCCACCTTTTCTCCCAGTCCCTAGATCTTGTAGGGATTCCTCCCTCGCAACTATAGGTCTTCGTTCAGACTAGCTGAGGACTTTAGCGGGTCTGGTCGCAGGATCAGGTTGCCCGTTACATCGTAGGGATCCAAGAAAAAAAAAGGGGGGGGAAGCCAGCGCAACACATGGTCAGCATGAAATAATTCAAGTGCATCTGCACATAATTCTAACTGTTTTTTTAAAATAGAGACATTTAGCAAACAATTGATCAAATTCTTTGAGCTACCCCGCCACGACAAGGCATTCTCATATGGGCAGTACCTACTCTAAGTTTATCATATCACTGTGCCATAGCGGCCTCCTGAATAATTAAAAGCATAACTGCAAAAAACTGTAAAGCAGGACTGCATACACTGCAAGCGGTACCTTAAGCATAACTGAATCACCCCGGGTGCCAGTCAGACAGATGCAGGTAAAGGCCGACCAGGTCAAGAAGGACATGTCAGATCTGACCTCCACATCGCCAAACCAGCAACCACGGATAAAGAGTGAAACAGGCACAGGCACAGGTGCACAATTATATATAGCCTGGGGCAGGGCAGGGCTGCTGTATATGTGTATAGCAGCCTAAGTCAATTATAAGAAGAAAAAAAAACAGATAAAATAGCATGCATGACCCAGCGCGCACGGCACCAGTGGTGGCAGCCACTTACCAATACAAGAAAAAAAAAGGGGGGGGGGAAGCCAGCGCAACACATGGTCAGCATGAAATAATTCAAGTGCATCTGCACATAATTCTAACTGTTTTTAAATAGAGACATTTAGCAAACAATTGATCAATTCTTTGAGCTACCCCGCCACGACAAGGCATTCTCATATGGGGCAGTACCTACTCTAAGTTTATCATATCACTGTGCCATAGCGGCCTCCTGAATAATTAAAAGCATAACTGCAAAAACTGTAAAGCAGGACTGCATACACTGCAAGCGGTACCTTAAGCATAACTGAATCACCCCCGGGTGCCAGTCAGACAGATGCAGGTAAAAGGCGACCAGGTCCAAGAATGGACATGTCAGATCTGACCTCCACATCCGCCATCGTAGGGATCCAGCTTAGTTCTATTGTAGGGACAGAATTCCCATCTTTCCTTAGTGCTTGTAGCAGATCATAACAGTTAAGACACATAAACGCTTGTACCTATATGATTTGTACATGGTGTATAAGTCCACAGTGTATGATACCCACTTCTGTATCACTCATGTTTTTAACCTGTTTGACAATTTTGTCTTATTAAAAGCATTTTTATCCATTGAAGGGCTCTCGCCAGAATAAACTAGTCAGTCTCCACTCTCATACTGTTACATCTCCCTATCTGGTGTGCCAGGCACTTTCCACTTTCTGAGTTTCAGTGGGAAAGGCCCATGGCAACCTGTTCTGTTTTTTTTCTAGGCTTCCTTTGATGGATCTTTATTTTTTTTCAATATAAAATTTAATTCTGATAAAAATTAAAGGCTTTCCGGAATGCTTCATCAAGTAAAAATGTAGGATAACATCCTTAGTAAATCTATTTCTCAAATCCTCTGCTTGTGTTCTAAACTGTTTATCATTATTATTAATTTTGCAGAGTTGTGGAAACCGGCTATAGGCCCTAAAATGATAGGAATGTCAACTTTCAAAATGAAGTACTGAATAGTAGTGATGTGCTTTCTGACAGTCTGTGTATGTAACTCACCTTCCTTAATACACATTTACAGAATTTATTGAATTTAAATAGAGAACAAAAACCTTAAAATCACCTTCAGTACCTGACCACGCGATAAAAATGTATGTAGAACGAAAAAATGTTGTAATATACTGTAAGTAAGGTTTTTTGAATGTTTTAGATATTCAAACTGCTAAAAAAGCTTTGCTAAAGTGCAAGCTACTGGTCAGCCCATCGCGGTACCTGTAATTTGTAAAACATTTGTCCATTACTTTAAAAGCATTGTGTACCAAAATAATTTCTAGAGTCCTATAGACAAATTCAATACTATTACAAGTGTGCTGCAAAATGCATTTAACTGCCTCAATACTTGTACTATGTAGTATTCTTGTATACAAACTTTCCACATCAATAGAGGCAAGAAAAACACTTTTGTGCCAATCTACATCCTGAATAGCTAAAATAAAGTCTCAGGTATCTTTTAGAAAAGATAAAATATCTTTAAGGAGATGTCTTAAATTTATATACTGCGACTCTTAGGCCGGGGTCACACTTGCGAGAAACTCGCATGAGTCTCGCACCTCAATATACGGCACTGCCGCCGTCACTCGGGACCGGGGTGTTCAGCTGCATAGAAATACATGCACCCGCACACTCCGGTCACGAGTGCCGGTGGCAGTGCCGGGTATTGAGGTGAGACTCGTGGGAGTTTCTCACAAGTGTGAGCCCGGCCTTAGGGTAAGTTCATACTAGGCGGTTTTTCAGCGTTTTTTTATGAAAATGTTCAGTGGTGTTTTAAAGCTCCAGCAAAGTCTGAGATTTCAGAAATCTTATGCACATACCTTTATTTTTTTGTCATGAGTATTTTGTGCTTTGCATTTTTTTTTGCACAATAGAGCATGTCACTTCTGCAATGTTTTTTTTTCCAGCGTTTTTCACCCATTGTCATGAATTGGTGGTGAAAAAACAATGAAAAGCCGCAGCAAAAACTCATGTATCAGGTTTTGCTGCTTTGCAAAACCTGATTCTATACAGTAGGACTTTTTAATTTACACTAAACCTTTTCAACATGCACAAGAGACAAATCTAGCATGCAAAAAACAGCAAAAAGCACACACAAAAAACGCAGCAAAAACACAGCAAAAACCGCAAGAAAAAAAAGCAAAACCTGCCTTTTTCTGCAGCTTCTTTCCTGCAAAAAGATCAACTTTTGCTGCAGAAAAAAAACTGAAAAAACACTTAGTGTGAACTTACCCTTAACCGGCTAAATGCCACAGGCAAACACTTACAGCGACATTAAGGCCGGCGTCACACTAAGGGCTCATACTCACTTGCTGGAAAAAAACAGTCAGTTTTCAAGATGGTCCGATTATGTGCAATTGTCATGCGATTTGCATACAATTTTTTTATAGCAGCATCTATTGCATTAGCCATTATCATGCCAAAATCGCATCAAATCGCAGCATGCTGCGATTATTTTTCTCACACCGATTTCGGCTGAGAAAAAAAATCGCAAATGAGATGTCACCTATTGAATAACATTGGTCCGATTTGAATCCGATTTTTTGTCGGCTGAAAATCATCCGTTTTCGGCTCAAGTTAGTATGAGCCCTAAAGAGGAATATGGATGAGTGAGAGGCGTGAAAATCACGCATTACACTCGGACCAATATTTGTCTATGGGGCAGCTCTGATCATGCGTATATTTCTCGGCCATATTTTACGGTGCGAGACACTCGCAGCATGTTGCGATTGTCATCGTATTACGCCAATGAAAGTCTATGGGTGCGAGAAAAATACGGATTACACAAGGACCACAAGTGTGACTTGCGAGAAATACGTAAGACTTCTGCAGCTCACAGGAAATGGTGCAATCCATGAATCAGGAAGCTTACACATGGAAATTAGCTCAAAAAGAGAACCAGACATCCTGGAAGAACGCCTCCATGGAGTCGGCCATCATGTCTACACACATAAATGTGGAGATGCTGATAGTTTTGGTCCAGGAGAGGCCCGAAATTTGGGACCAACAGGATGCACACTACTGAGACCGCGCAAGAAAAGAGGCAGCATGGAGGCGCATCTGTGGGCAGATGTTTCCCCACTTTGGTGACAGCCCATGCGAGGAGCAGCAGCGAATGAGTAAGTTACCAGATTTTTTTCCCAAACATCTTAAATGGCAGAACGTAATAATTGAGCTGAGTTTCCCTAAAAAAGACTTTTTTAGTATATTATTTCTTTTTTTTAAGCGCCAAAATGTTAGAATACTGACATCCGACTAGGCCCCCATGACTATGTGAAATGTATGTTGAACAATTTGGCATTGTGCAGCTAGGAAAATTATGAAATTATATGTCACATTGCAGTGGATGATGTAATGAAACGCTGGAGAAGCATCCGCGACCAGTACCGGTGGGAACGTCAGCAGAGGTCCAGGAGCGGTTCTGCAGCACCGACCAAACGTAAATATGTATACTTTGACCGCTTTGGGTTTCTGGCTCCTATTCTGGATCTGAGACCGTAAGTACATACATCACACCACATAACACATATGCTGTTTAGGCTGACATCACCAACATGTTCTAATCCCATTTAATTTCCTAACAGAACTCAGTCCAACCTCACTGAGAGGGAGACAGGCTCCGACTCAGAGGCCATTATAGACCCAGTTGGGGGAGGTGAAGAGGTGGCTGGCCCATCTTCTGACCCTCCCAGCTGCATCCCCCAAGCTTCCCAAGCACCAGGACCTGACCAAACAGCTGCACCTCTACCTGTACCGGACCCACCAGCTGCAGCAGCAGCCCCCAGTGTTGAGGAAGCAGCAAACAGCAGCAGCCCCACCGTACCTCTGGGGGTCTCCCCCCAGGCTGCTGCATTATCCCGCCGTGGGAGAAGACGGCGAGACAACACTGCCTCTGATACCCGGAGGCATGTGGACACTGGGGTCCTCAATTATCTTTCAAGGGCAGCTGTGGATGAGGGTGAGGAGGCGTATTCATGTAGCCTTGCCCGCTACATTCGTCCTCTACCCCGTGAGTTCAGGCTCCGTGTGCGAGGATCAATTCAGATCCTAATTGACGCATGCACACCCCCCAATAATCCATATGAGGTATTTGAATTCCTTGAGAGGTGGCAGCTCTCACCCGTAACCTTCTGCGCCTTACCCCCCACCAAAATGTGCATGCTTAATTAGGATCTGAGGATACTCCTGCATGTGCGCCTACACCTCAACCCATTCCCCCACAAAACCAACCTTGGCAACAATAGGGTCAAATAGCAGGCTATAACCCAACTTCTCAATATGGCCATTTGTACAGATCCAGTGTTGGAGGCTGATCCCAACCTGGATTTGGTCAACATGGTCATATTGGGGGTTATGATTCTTGTGGGTACCAGCTTCACCAGGAGTATAATCTCCATTATCTTTATGCCCACACATCAACCTGACCGTGGCCAGATGTTAGCTCAGGCCCAGAAAATCCACCCCAACAGGGTGATGGTCAAGGTGGTCACCCAAGCCAACAACACAGAGATATTGGTCACCCACAACCCCACCACCCACATACCACCAACTCTGATTTGTTATTTTTCTTATATATTATTATTTGAAACCCAGTTTGTTATTTTTTTATCTATATTTTTATAGCATGTTGTGTAAAGCATATTTGCACTAATCTGAATGCCTCAAAAAAACATATGGTACAGATATGGTTTTCAGTGGGATAAGTGAAAGTTTGTTATTTTCATTATCTCTTATTATTTATACCAATGTTTGTTATTTTTTTACCTTTACTTTTACTCCATGTTGGCTAACGCATATTTGCACTAGTCTAATCTTACAAATCAAACATATGGGTCACATATGGTGTTCACTAGCCATAGTGAAAGTTTGTTATTTTGATTATGTATTATTATTTATTCAAATGTTTGTTATTTTTTTAGGACTTATTTTGGTACTTGTTGTGTAATAATGCAGACTTACAGTATTGTGCTTTGAAGACATATACCATATGACTAAAATATGGTAGTCAGTACCTCAAGTGAGAGTTTGAACATATAAAAACATATTTTTATAGAAAGTTTGGACTCTTCTTATAAGTTCTTTCTACTAAACCACCAACACATCTGTAATGAACATTAACACCAAACACAAGACTATATCAGAGAATTTTTTTTTATCTATACACACAGAACAACATTACAGCATTGATAATGCCTCATCTTGCAGGTTGTAGCACCTTCAGGTGACACAAAATATTGGGTAAAGATATCACGGGTTTTTAGTCCTGAGAGTGGACGACGTAAAGGGATGACATGGGCCTAGGCATATCCCCATTGGTCACCACACTTTTCACCAACATCAGATGGGCCACAATCATGCATTCTAGTGAAATTATGTAGGACAACACATGTTTGATGACATCATTGACGTTGGCTTCACTCAGCTGAATAGCAGACTGGAGGACCGCCATTTTGCACATAGAATGCCAAAGGCACAATCCACATGGCGCTGGGCCGATGATATGCGCAAGTTGAAGATTCTACGACGGTGGTCAAGTTTCGTCGTGGATATGGCCTCATGACGTTCCTTGATAGTTGGAAGGCCTCATCCCCAACTAAAACACACGCACAGCTCAAGATTGGAGCCAGGAAGTGACTGTGGTGGTAGGTGCAACTGGTTATTGCGCAGCCGCCGACCATAATGGAAGAATTGAAGACTCTAGAGTCTCCAGTTCTTCATAGGCCAATATCTACAATTATAAACCTGCAGTTACTGTCAACCAGAGCCAACAGCACTACAGAAAAATATTGTTTTATAATTATAGAATTGGGACCCTGAGTTCGGCGGCTTAAGCACACGGATGTGCTTCCCATCCAGGGCTCCTATGCAATTTGAAAACTGGCATTGCTCCTCAAATCCCCTGGAAATCCTCATCCAGTCTTCCATCTTGGGCTCAGCCATGACCACTTGATGAAGTCTGTTCCAGAGCTGTGAGCATGTATCACGAACAATGCCAGATATGGTGGATCTCCCAATCAAAAACTCCATATGGAGTGCGGCATATGAAATGCCAGTTGTCAGGAACCTACAATTAAATAAATGTAGAGAGAAAAATAATTACACCAGCCAAAGGTTTCAGAAATGAACTGTACATAACCATAAAAGAATTTAATGTACAAGCTATCCTAACTTAAATTATACACAAGTCAAAGGTCTATGTGATTTGGCATACACATCATTGTTCTGTACTTAGAGGTGATATATGGGATATATTATGAGGATATTTAAGCAACAGCCATAAGGTTATAGGTAAACTTGTGGGAAAACAAATCATCACAGACAGTATGTAGGTGAGGAATACATACCGTAACGTAAGGAGAAGCCACTCCTCTGCAGAGATAGCTTTGCGTATCCTGGTGTCCTGGTAGGTGATCCCTGGGCGCACGATTTCCACAAAACATCAAATGTGGCAATGCTCATCCGACAATAGAGAAAAAGTTGTTGGGATGAGTCCGCAGAAATGCATAAAGACGGTGAAAATGGCCTTTAGTGAGTGTTGCCTCAAATGCTTACGCACCCACATTTGTCTCGTCCTCCGCAGAGCACGATCACTGGGTATGGCTGCTCAAAGCGGCGGACAAAACCCAGTTGTACAGAGACTCAATCAGTTGGGGTTGAACTGAGATGTCAGACATTTTGGCAACCAAGCAGCCGTACTCAACACAAGCATAGCACCAAAATGGCCAGATTGTGGGCTGCCACCTGATGCAGAGCCAATAAATAGGCTTGCTGATGATGGTTTCAATGATTTTCAGACCTAAAAACAGTTAAATGTCCATTTTGCAAGGCTGCGAGAAAAAAGCACCATACGGATGCCATACGGATTGCATACGGATGCTTTCAAGCGCAAAATACGCAGCCACACCTTGACAACGGATGAAATGCGGATCACTGTGCCGGGAACATTTCTGCACATTACGGCCATACAATACGGTCCGTATTTTTATACGTTGAGTGTGACTCCAGCCTAACAGCACAAGAAAAATTGCTGTATCACAATTCACCAGGAGAGTGTTCATTTATGGCATTTGGCTCAGCTCAAAAAATGGCTGGTCCATAGCTAGTCTGTGATGAGCCCCTTCCCTCCCACCCAGCCCCCACTGAAACACTTTAAATGCTGACCTTTGTCAGATCCTGGCCAGATGCTGTCATGTCACTTCCGGTGTGCGATGTGGTCTGACACATCTACATGTACCCTATGCATCTTTAACTGGCCTGTGCCCAACCTTACTGCAGGGGTTGGCACCCTAAGGACCTGTGCACCGATAGTGATATGATGGAGTCGGGCCAGGATACAATGAAGGCCAGTATTTAAAGTGGGTAGGCAAAATACGTGGTATAGTATAGTATAACAGCTGCTGGCGCAACATCCTGGCTATCCAGCCATGGTTTGGGCTCCCCCAAATGCCACCAATAAACACTCCCCTGATGAATTGTGACAAAGAAGGCTATTGAACTAGTGATATTGTCCCATTTCGATGTTGTTGATTTATTTACAACATCCACCCTATGCCTTGTTTTGGACATGTTAATGTTTTCACACGGATTTTTTTTCTTATGTCAATCTAGAGTATTTCTTTATATTTGTTTGTCTTTTTTTGTTATCCAGAAGGCTTTTTTACATTGTGTATATGAAAAGGTATATTTTAATTCTACTTTTGCTATAGCTAGGACAAAATTGTATTGTGGATTTTTCGCATCCTTGTATAGGTCTATACATAAAAAATCTGGGTCCAGAAAAATCCAGTATATCAAAATATAAAAATAATTAACGTGATTGGTAAACGCAGTAAACAAAAAAAATGATAAAACTTTGGGTTACGTATTGTAGCAATACTGCAAAAAATGCTGTAAGAAATTATGTAAAATATATCCCCAAATGACATAATATTATCTTGTCAAAAATATAAGCCCTCACACAACTCTACTGACTAAAAAATTAAATTGTTAAAAGTCTCAGAAAATAGTTGCACAATAAAAACATTTTTTTTCCCAATTTCTATTTTTTCTCACTACTAAAATAATAAAAAAAATGGAAAAGTACGGTAGTTTATTCTGTGAGAAAATCTGCACTGTTATGTACATGTAGATAAAATGTAAAACATATATTAATAGTTGTCATAAAATCTTGTCCTTAGCACATTTAAATTAAGTGGCCACAATCTCTTTAAGGACGGGGTCAGACTATCAAATGGCATCCCATGGAGAGCATCGGATGCGATATGCTAAATACCCTTTGCTCCTGGTCCTGCACAGAGAGGATCGGAGCACAGCTGCTGAGGAGGTGGAGAAACTAATTTCTCCATCTCCTCCATTGTCGGGGTCAGCATATATCACACAGCACTCGGATGATATTCGAGTGATGTGCGTTGTCTCACTCGCACCCATAGACTTATATGGGTGCAAGTGAGCCGAGACTCGGCCGAGTGTCGGTGACAATCGCAGCATGCTGCTATTTCACTCGCACATTGAAAATAGCAGAGAAAAGAAGCGCTGATGGGAGCTGCCCCATAGATGAATACTGGCCAGAGTGCTATGCTGTTTTATCGCATAGCATTCATCCGCATTCATCGATAGTGTGACCCCGGCCTAACTTTATGAAACACTTATAGCGTTTTTACAGTCAATTTGTTCCTTTTTTGGAATTTAAACCAACTCATGGATATGAAGGAATGTATATGGAAATGTGGACTGAACATAGAGCAATAATTATGTTTGCATAAGTGTCTTGACATGCCTCCAATTTTTCCTGACTATGGTTGACAATATGTGGCCTTTTGATGGTGTCAAGGAATACATTTGGTAGCCCCACAATGCTTCAATTTGACTGTTACGTAAATTGAATCAAGGTAGCATATGCCTCGTATGTTGTTGTAGAGGTGTATTTCTTCAATTTATCATGACATTGACATTGTCAAGATTCAGGTGGGCTCCCAACTCTTAAGATACTTTCCCCGCCGTAAAACCACTCCGCCCCCCAAACCCAACCCAAAATTAAGACAAAGACAACAAAATTGGATAATAATTGGCCACAGCAGCCTTTTATTTAAATAACAAACAAATATTTAAACAGTAATATAAATAACATGGGGAGTGTCCTTGAAGCTCCCAAAATCTGGTGATCAAACGTACCAACAAATTTTTGTGGACAAATAACCAAAACTTTAGATTACTCACAGCGGTTATCCTACTAGATCGGGAACACCAATAGCCTTACTGGGTTCCACTATCCACTTAAACCCTGGGGATCCGACAAACCACTGCCGAAATCCCCCCAAAGATCACTGGACCAAAACACCGTACAATACAATTGAGGAATCCATATACCAACGGATCCCCAAAACCAATTTAGCACCAACTTCAAGGACCCCCAACCACCACAATGAAGGCATTTGACCACCTCAAATGCCAGAGACCCACCTACCCCGAAATGCTATGGCCCTCTCAATACCCTCCTGCAAGCCAAGTGCCCATAAGTCAATGCCCACGGCATTCAAATGTACCACATCAGCCAACCAAAAGTTGTTACCCCTTTCTCCAAATCAAAATAATGAACCACCACACCTTCATTTCCTAACCACAAAATTGGACACTGCTCTATTAGGTTTTATCCGGACCTTGTTGATCTTTTCAACCGATCTAGCATTATGCCAGCATTTTCACGGAATCATCTCCGACCACACCACGGTCAACCACTTAAAGGACAACCACAACCTAAGCAGATCATGCTTAATGTCCTTCACTAACTCCCGAAATGGGCGGATCCCCAAATCATTTCCCTCAACATGGAGTACTAAAATATCAGGCGGCCCATCAAGCCTGTCGCTGCTATGTACCTCCTGAAGAACCCTACTCCAATCCATGCCCCTAAAACCCAGCCACCTGATCATCGTCACATTCCTGGAAAAACCGAGCTGCCTCCCTTCGCACCGCACATCTGCACGATTGGCTCCCCAATAAACATAGGAATGGCCCAAGATCCAGATCAACAAGGGATTGGAACCTATAAAATAAAACACAAGAAATTACCACCAACAATTTCCACAAAAACAAACAATGCCCCTCAAACTCATAAATCATCCCCAACCCATTGTGTCCGAATATAACTCTTGCACCGCTTGGAATCCCATCTCCCAATCAGCTGCACCACTTCCAGGCCCAAACTGCCTGCTACTGCTTCCGTCGCTGCCCCAATTCTGGAAGAATGAGATGCAAACCTGGAAGTATCCAAACTCATCAACTCCATACTCTTCCGAAAAGCTGACACAAACTGAAACCTTGACAAAAAGGAACCATCCACATGACACCATAAAGGCCCAACCCTACAGGCCTGAAACCCAATATAGCACTGTAAACAGCGAACTAGACATATCAGGGATCCCTGTACTACACCCAAAAACACTCGCTTACCCCTCCCTTCCTGGTCAGTTTTCGATCTCCATATCCAAAACTCCAAACCTCTGTCCGAGATCACCACATCCTTCGCCAGCAGACCGCCCCCTTATTTTTACTAGGAGATACGAATTCACTCACCCTCAAGGCTCCAAAAAAGGCCAGGGAAAATGCCAACCAAAAAAGACTAGCCTCAAAAAACGAAAAACAAATCCTATCCAAACACCCACCTAACTGTTCCAAAATGTTGAATGACACTGGGCGCCTCAAATCCCCCTTATAACTCCGACGCCTGAAACCCTTCAACACCTGCTTAACCAAAAAAAATTTTTTTAAATCCTCCTGGCCCCATAATTTGAAGCCAAAAGCCAAAGCTGCACTAATCAGCGACACTTTTGTAGAGCACCCACCCTCTGCCGCCCCCTGGCCTAATCACAGCAATAAAGCTCACACATGATCCGTGACCGAACTACCACTCCCACAAGCCACCAACCAGTTTTCCCAGGAACCCCACACTGAATGATATGCAGATCACGTGCTGGGAGTCAATGGTGCCCGAATCAAAAGTCCTGCAGTCCGAAGACTATCTTCCAGAGCCCCGCCGGGCACTCCAAACTCTCCTCTTCCGCATGCGGAGCCAAAGACCGAAAGTGTTCCCACTGCAAACGAGATAAAGAGTCAGCAATGGAATTCCTGACACCCAGCACATGGGAACCTGTCACATGCGCGTTTAAAGACAAACATGTCAAAACCAACTGCCGTAACACACGCATCACAGGCAGAGGAGATGCCGACAAATTGTTAATGGCACACACCACCCCCATGTTGTCACAATTAACCCCTTAGTGACAGAGCCATTTTGCAGCTTAATGACAGGACCAATTTTTACAATTCTGACCACTGTCACTTTAGGAGGTTATAACTCTGGAACACTTTAACGAATCCCGCTGATTCTGAGAAGTTTTTTCGTGACATATTGTACTTTACGTTAGTGTAAAATTTCTTTGATATGACTTGTGTTTATTTATGAAAAAAACGGAAATATGGCGAAAATTTTGAAAATTAACAATTTTCAAACTTTAAATTTTTATGCCCTTAAATCAGAGAGATATGTTACACAAATTTCTTAATAAATAACATTTACCACATGTCTACTTTACATCAGCACAATTTTGGGACCAAAATTTTTTTTGTTACGAAGTTATAAGGGTTAAAAGTTGACCAGCGATTTCTCATTTTTACAACACCATTTTTATTTTAGGGACCAATCACATTTGAAGTCACTTTGAGGGGTCTATATGATAGAAAATAGCCAAAAGTGACACCATTCTAAAAACTGAACCCCTCAAGGTGCTCAAAACCACATTCAAGAAGTTTATTAACCCTTTACGTGCTTCACAGAACTGAAGCAATGTGGAAGGAAAAAATTAACATTTAACTTTTTTTGCAAAAACTTTACTTCGGAACCTATTTTTTTTATTTTCACAACTGTTAAAAGAAAAAATGAACCACAAAATTTGTTGTGCAATTTCTCCTGATTAAGCCGATACCCCATATGTGGGGGTAAACCACTTTTTGGGCGCACGGCAGAGGTTGCAAGGGAAGGAGCGACATTTGACTTTTTCAACGCAGAATTGGCTGGACGCCATGTCGCGTTTGTAGAGGCCCTGATGTGTCTAAACAGTGGAAACCCATCACAAGTGACCCCATTTTGGAAATTAGACCCCCTAAGGAACTTATCTAGATGTGTGGTGAGCACTTTGAACCTCCAAGTGCTTCACAGAAGTTTATAACATAGAACAGTGAAAATAAAAAATCATATATTTTTTCCACAAAAACAATCTTTTCACCCCAATTTTTATTTTCCCAAGGGTAACAAGACTCCAAAAGTTTTTGTGCAATTTGTCCTGAGCATGCTGATACCCCATATTGGGGGTAAACCACTGTTTGGGTGCAAGGCAGAGCTTGGAAGGGAAGGAGCGCCGTTTGACTTTTTCAGCGCAGAATTGGCTGGAATTGAAATTGGACGCCATGTCGCGTTTGGAGAGCCCCTGATACACCTAAACAGTCGAAACCCCCCACAAATCACACCATTTTGGAAACTAGACCCCTTAAGGAACTTATCTAGATGTGTGGTGAGCACTTTGAACCCCCAAGTGCTTCACAGAAATTAATAAACGTAGAGCCGTGAAAATAAAAAATTATTTTTTTCCTCAAAAATGATTCTTTAGCCCGCTATTTTTTTTATTTTCCCAAGGGTAACAGGAGAAATTGGACCCAAAAAGTTGTTGTGCAATTTTTCCTGAGTACGCTGATACCCCATATGTGGGGTGAAACCACTGTTTGGGCGCATGGGAGTGCTTGGAAGGGAAGGAGCGCCATTTTGTAATGCAGACTTTGATGGAATGTTCTGCGAGCGTCATGTTGTGTTTGCAGAGCCCTTGATGTACCTAAACAGTAGAAACCCCCTGCAAGTGACACCATTTTGGAAACTAGACCCCCCAAGGAGCTTATCTAGATGTGTGGTGAGCACTTTGAACCCCAAGTGCTTCACAGAAATTTATAAACGCAGAGCCGTGAAAATGAAAAATAATTTTTTTTCTCAAAAATGTTTTTTTTAGCCAGCTATTTTTTATTTTCCCAAGGGTAACAGGAGAAATTAGAACCCTAAAATTGGTGTGCAATTTATCTTGAGTACGCTGATACCCCATATGTTGGGGTAAACCACTGTTTGGGCACACGGCAGGGCTCGGAAGGGAGGAGCGACATTTGACTTTTTGAAAGCCACGTCGTGTTTGGAGACCCCCTGATGTGTCTAAACAGTGGAAACCCCCACAAGTGACCCATTTTGGAAACTAGACCCCTTAAGGAACTTATCTAGATATGTGGTGAGCACTTTGAACCCCCAAGTGTTTCACAGAAATTTATAAATGCAGAGCTGTGAAAATAAAAAATCATTTTTTTTCTTAAAAATGATTTTTTTTAGCTAGCTATTTTTTATTTTCCCAAGGGTAGCAGGAGAAATTAGAACCCAAAATTGGTATGCAATTTGTCCTGAGTACGCTGATACCCCATAATGTTGGGGTAAACCACTGTTTGGGCGCACGGCAGGGCTCGGAAGGGAGGGAGCACCATTTGACTTTTTGAAAGCCACGTCGTGTTTGGAGACCCCCTGATGTGTCTAAACCGTGGAAACCCCCACAAGTGACCCCATTTTGGAAACTAGACCCCTTAAGGAACTTATCTAGATGTGTGGTGAGCACTTTGAACCCCCAAGTGTTTCACAGAAATTTATAAACGCAGAGCTGTGAAAATAAAAAATCATTTTTTTTCTCAAAAATGATTTTTTTAGCCAGCTATTTTTTATTTTCCCAAGGGTAACAGGAGAAATTAGAACCCCAAAATTGGTGTGCAATTTGTCCTGAGTACGCTGATACCCCGTATGTTGGGGTAAACCACTGTTTGGGTGCACGGCAGGGCTCGGAAGGGAGGGAGCGCCATTTGACTTTTTGAACGCCACGTCGTGTTTGGAGACCCCCTGATGTGCCTAAATAGTGGAAATCTCTCAATTCTAGCTCCAACCCTAATCCCAACACACCTGTTGTGAATGGGCTTGAGATGAGTTCAGAGCAGAGGCTCCCTCTGGTGGTTACAAGCGGTACTGGTCTGTTCAGTGAAGATTGTGAGGACTGGGAATCAGGTGTTACTGACTGGTCTTATATAAGGGAGTCACCTTCCCATCAGGGTTGCCGGTGATCAATTGTTCGGGTCTCAATCCTTGATTCCTGTTTCCCTTGTAGCCTGCTGTGTCGTGTCTGCATCTCCTGCTAACAGATAAGACATTTTCTTCTTTTTGTTTCTGTGCTTAATTTTTGCATTTTGTCCTGCACTTCTGTGGGGGCCTTCTGGGTCCCCTCAGGGGGCTTTTGCCCTCTCAGTTTAGTTCAGCCACTGATGTTTGTACTTTTGCTTTTTCCAGTTTTTTCAGTGGCTGCTGTTTTGATTTTGTTACACCAGAGAACTAATTTAGGTGGTAGAGGTCGTGTGATCTCAGGTGTTTTTGAAATTAGTAGAGTTGGTGCTTTCAGAGTTTTTTTTTGGGATTGCAGTAAGTACCCTTCCTATCCTTTTCTATTTAGTTAGTTTGGGCCCCAACGTTTGCTCATACTATTTTCTGTCTGTGTCAGTATTTCGTCTTGTCTAACCGCCATTACATGTTTGGGGACTTGCTATTATCTTTGGGGTTCTGCTCCGGGGCAGATAGCTTTCCTATTTCTATCTTTAGGTGTAGTTAGTTTCTCAGGCTGTGACGAGGCGTCTAGGACCAACGTAGGAACGCTCCACGACTACCTCTAGTTGTGGTGGTTAGTCAGGGTACTGCAATCTCATAGATTCCAACTGCTCTGGTGTATTGCCTTTTTGCCTGCACTCCTCAGCTACCGAATCATAACAGTATCACCGGCCTAAATTTAAAATTGTATGGTACTCACAGAAGGGAAAAATATTGTGAAAGAAAAAACGGTTGTCAGAGTTGTCAGAGATATTTTTCTGTTTGTTGCATTTTTTTTTTCCCTCTGTATCTCTGGGTGCTGGGGAGGATTTTTTCTCTCAATGGAGTTTGCACAGTTGTCTGGCCGTGTGGATCAGCTTGCCACTGAGGTTCGGAGTATTGCTGCATATCTTGCTAGGTTGCCTGTTGTGGAACCTAGGATTCCCATGCCAGATTTGTTTTTAGGGGATCGAGCTAAGTTTCAGAATTTCAAAAATAATTGTAAATTGTTTTTTGCCTTAAAATCTAAGTCCTCAGGAAACGCAGCGCAGCAGGTTCAAATTGTCATCTCTCTCCTGCGCGGCGATCCTCAGGATTGGGCTTTTTCCCTGACACCTGGGGATCCTGTTTTGAGTGATGTTGATGCATTTTTTCAGGCTTTGGGGTTATTGTACGATGAGCCTAATGTCACTGATCAAGCTGAAAAAGCCTTGTTGGCATTAAATCAGGGGCTTGATAACGCTGAGTTATACTGTCAGAGATTCCGTAGGTGGGCAGTCCTGACCAAGTGGAATGACGACGCTTTGGCGGCCCTTTTTCGGAAGGGGCTGTCAGATAATGTAAAGGATGTTATGGTGGGATTCCCTGTCCCCTCTGGTCTCAATGATTTTATGTCATTAGCGATTCAAATTGACAGACGTTTGCGTGAGCGGAGAACTATGCGTGGAATAGTGTTGCCTTGTGAACCTGCTTCTGAATCCATGCAGTGTGTAAGAGTGGTGTCTGGGGCACAGCGTCATGAGTTTCGAAAGCGCAATGGGTTATGTTTCTACTGTGGTGATGCCTCTCATGCTATTTCAGTCTGCCCTAAGCGGGGAAGACGTTTTGCACGCTCAGTTGTCTTGGGTAGTGTTCAGACTAAGTTTTTACTAACTGTCACTCTGATATGCTCTCTGTCCTCATTTTCTGCTCAGGCTTTCGTTGATTCTGGAGCAGCTATTAACCTGATGGATTATGATTTTGCTAAACGTTGTGGGTTTCCCTTGATACCCCTACAGAAGTCTATTCCCCTTCTGGGGATCGATTCTACCCCTTGGCTGAGAATAAACCTCAGTTCTCTACTCAGGTGATAAATAGGGTTGAACCTGATCATCAAGAGTGCTGCAAATTTTTGGTTCTGTATAATCTGCATGATATTATCGTACTGGGTTTCCCTTGGTTACAGTCTCATAATCCTGTTTTGGATTGGAAATCTGTGTCTGTAACCACTTGGGGCTGCCAATGTGTTAATACCAACATTCCTGTTTTTTCTGCCTTCCCCCAGGCTCAGGATGTTCCTGATTTTTTGATTGATTTTTCTGATGTGTTTAGCGAAAGTAAATCTGCATCCTTGCCTCCCCATAGGAGCTATGACTGCGCTATTGAATTAGTGCCTGGTAGTAAATTCCCTAAAGGTCGCCTTTTTAACTTGTCTGTACCTGAACATGACGCTATGCGGTCTTATATCAAGGAGTCATTGGAGAAGGGCATATCAGACCATCCTCTTCACCCTTAGGTGCCGGTTTTTTCTTTGTGGCCAAAAAGGATGGTTCATTAAGGCCGTGTATTGATTATCGTCTTTTGAACAATATTACTGTGAAATATCAATACCCGTTACCCTTGATTTCTGACCTGTTTTCCAGGGTGAAAAACGCTACTTGGTTTACCAAGCTTGACCTCAGGGGGGCATATAACCTTATTCGCATTAAGCACGGGGATGAATGGAAGACGGCATTCAATACCCCGGAGGGGCATTTTGAGTACCTTGTGATGCCCTTTGGGCTCACTAATGCTCCTTCTGTCTTCCAGTCCTTCATGAATGACATTTTCAGGGATTTTGTGGATAAATTTCTGATTGTTTATTTGGATGATATCTTGATTTTTTCTAATGACTGGGACCTCATGTGAAACATGTTCGAACTGTATTCCAGATTTTGAGAGAGAATGCTCTGTTTGTGAAGGGATCAAAGTGTCTTTTTGGCGTACAGAGGATCTCATTTCTGGGATTCATTTTGTCCCCATCTATTATTGAAATGGACCCGGTCAAGGTTCAGGCCATCTGTGATTGGGTCCAACCTACTTCATTAAAGGCTCTTCAAAGATTTTTGGGTTTTGCCAATTTTTATCGTAAATTTATTGGTAATTTCTCGGTTATTGTTAAACCATTAACTGATTTGACCAAAAAGGGTTCTGATGTGGTGAATTGGCCTCCTGAGGCAGTCTCTGCATTTCAGGAACTTAAGCAGAGATTCACTTCTGCTCCTGTTCTACGGCAGCCTGATGTTTCTCTGCCATTTCAGGTAGAGGTTGATGCCTCTGAAATTGGGGCAGGTGCCGTTTTGTCCCAAAAAGATCCAGAGACCTCTAAAAGTAACCCTTGTGCCTTTTTCTCTCGAAAATTTTCTCCTACTGAACGTAATTATGACGTGGGTAATCGGGAGTTATTGGCCATGAAGTGGGCTTTTGAAGAGTGGAGACATTGGCTGGAGGGAGCCAAACATCGGGTGGTGATCCTTACGGACCATAAGAATCTGGTTTATCTGGAATCTGCCAAGCGACTCAATCCTAGACAGGCCAGGTGGGCCTTGTTTTTCACACGTTTTAATTTTGTGGTTTCCTTTCTTCCTGGCACTAAGAATGTTAAGGCGAATGCCCTCTCGAGGAGTTTCCTTGCGGACTCTCCTGAGTTATCTGATCCTTCTGTTATTTTGAAAGAGGGTGTAGTTCTTTCCGCCATCTCACCCAATTTGAGACTTGCTCTGGAGGGGTGTCAGGAGGATAGGCCCGAGCGCTGCCCTGTTGGAAAATTGTTTGTCCCGGACCAGTGGAAAAAGAGTGTGATGTCTGAGATTCATTGTTCCGCGTTGGCTGGGCATCCCGGAATTTTTGGTACCAGAGACTTGGTTAGTCGGTCCTTTTGGTGGCCTATCTTGTCTCGTGATGTCAGGGAATTTGTGCAGTCCTGCGGGACTTGCTCTCGCTCCAAGCCTTGCTCTCGCTCTAGTGGTTTGTTGATGCCATTACCTGTACCCAAGAGACCATGGACCCATATCTCTATGGATTTCATTTCCGACCTTCCTTTTCTCAGAGAATGACCGCCATCTGGGTGATTTGTGATAGGTTTTCCAAGATGATACATCTTGTGCCATTGCCTAAGTTGCCTTCCTCCTCTGAATTGGAGCCGTTGTTCCTTCAGCACGTGGTTCGTTTACACGGCATTCCTGAGAACATTGTGTCTGACAGAGGAGTCCAGTTTGTTTCCAGATTTTGGAGGACTTTTTGTTCTAAACTGGGTGTTCAATTGTCTTTCTCCTCGGCATTTCATCCTCAGACCAATGGTCAAACTGAGAGAACAAACCAGACATTGGAGACTTATCTAAGATGCTTTGTGTCTGCTGATCAGGATGACTGGGTCTCTTTTTTGCCTTTGGCTGAGTTTGCTCTTAATAATAGGGCTAGCTCTGCCACTTTGATGTCTCCATTTTTCTGTAATTCTGGGTTTCACCCTCGATTTTCTTCAGGACAGACGGAGGCTTCTGTCTGTCCAGGTGTTGACTCTGTTGTGGAGCGTATGCAACAGATTTGGGACCAGGTAGTGGAGAGGTTGTCCCTCTCTCAGGAGAGGGCCCAGCGGTTTGCTAACCGGCATAGGACTGATGGTCCTCGGTTTAAAGTAGGGGACTTGGTCTGGTTGTCCTCAAAAAATATTCCTATGAGAGTAGCATCTCCTAAATTTAAGCCTAGGTTCATTGGACCTTATAAGATCATGGAGATTCTTAATCCTGTTTCTTTTCGTTTGCTTCATCCAGGGACATTTAAGATCCATAACGTGTTCCACAAGTCCTTGTTGAAGAGGTTTGTTGAGCCAGTGGTTCCTGCTGCTGTGCCTCCTGACCCTGTTTTGGTTGAGGGCAATCTGGAGTATGTGGTTGAGAAAATATTAGATTCTCGTTTTTCTAGACGGAAACTCCAGTATTTGGTTAAGTGGAGAGGTTATGGTCAGGAAGACAATTCTTGGGTGTTTGCTTCGGACATCCATGCTAGGAGACTCATCCGTGCGTATCATAGAACTCATCCTGACCGACCTGGTTGCTCAAATGAGGGTTCGGTGCCCCCTCCTCAAGGGGGGGGTACTGTTGTGAATGGGCTTGAGATGAGTTCTGAGCATAGGCTCCCTCTGGTGGTTACAAGCGGTACTGGTCTGTTCAGTGAAGATTGTGAGGACTGGGAATCAGGTGTTACTGACTGGTCTTATATAAGGGAGTCACCTTCCCATCAGGGTTGCCGGTGATCAATTGTTCGGGTCTCAATCCTTGATTCCTGTTTCCCTTGTAGCTGCTGTGTCGTGTCTGCATCTCCTGCTAACAGATAAGACATTTTCTTCTTTTTGTTTCTGTGCTTAATTTTTTGCATTTTGTCCTGCACTTCTGTGGGGGCCTTCTGGGTCCCCTCAGGGGGCTTTTGCCCTCTCAGTTTAGTTCAGCCACTGATGTTTGTACTTTTGCTTTTTCCAGTTTTTTCAGTGGCTGCTGTTTTGATTTTGTTACACCAGAGAACTAATTTAGGTGGTAGAGGTCGTGTGATCTCAGGTGTTTTTGAATTAGTAGAGTTGGTGCTTTCAGGGTTTTTTTTGGGATTGCAGTAAGTACCCTTCCTATCCTTTTCTATTTAGTTAGTTTGGGCCCCAACGTTTGCTCATACTATTTTCTGTCTGTGTCAGTATTTCGTCTTGTCTAACCGCCATTACATGTTTGGGGGCTTGCTATTATCTTTGGGGTTCTGCTCGGGGCAGATAGCTTTCCTATTTCTATCTTTAGGTGTAGTTAGTTTCTCAGGCTGTGACGAGGCGTCTAGGACCAACGTAGGAACGCTCCACGGCTGCCTCTAGTTGTGGTGGTTAGTCAGGGTACTGCAATCTCATAGATTCCAACTGCTCTGGTGTATTGCCTTTTTGCCTGCACTCCTCAGCTACCGAATCATAACACACACCCCTAACCCTAATCCCAACCCTAATCCTAAACTAAATCCCAACCCTAATTCCAACTTTAATTGTAACCCTAACCTTAATTGTAGCCCTAACTCTAATTGTAACCTTAACCCTAATTTTAACCCTAACCCTAATTCTAACCCTAACCCTAATTCTAACCCTAATTGTAGCCCTAACCCTAAGGCTAGGTTCATTTTGCGTTTTACCAGCCCGTTCAACACATAGCGTTGACGGGCTGGTAACGATATAGCATAACGCAATCGCGTTATGCTATACCCGCTAGCGCAGAGGAATCAGCAGATGATTCATCTGCGCTAGCGGTGACGGAGCCCAGACGCTGCAGCCCGCGTCCGAGGCTCCGTCACTGAATGATGGCACATCGCAAACGCATGCCGCTTTACGGCATGCGTCGCGATGCGCCCTCAAATGGGGGTGAATGGCAGCGCTAACGGACTGCGTTACACCACGTTATACCGCGGTGTAACGCAGTCCGTCTAACGGACTGCCATAACGCAGTATGAACCCCGCCTAACCCTAACCCTAATGCTAACCCTAACCCTAATGCTAACCTAATTATAACCCTAACCCTAATTATAACCCTAACCCTAACAGAAAATGAAAATAAATATAATTTCTATTTTTTATTATATGTCCCTAACTAAGGGGGTGATAAATGGGGGGGTTATGTACTGTTTTTTTTATTTTGATCACTGTGATCCCCCCAGCACAGCGGCACATAGCGGCGGGCGCACTGAGCATGCGCCCGCCATTTTCTACATCGTGCCGGCCCCGGGGATGTCCGATGACATCAGAGGACAGAGAAATTAAATGGCACAACTTTTTTTTTTTTTTTTGCGGTCGCCGTTATAGGGTTAATAACGGCGATCGCAACATCGGTGTCGGTAAAAACCGACCCGATTCATGTTCTCTGGGGTCTCGGCTACCCCCGGTAGCCGAGACCCTGGAGAAAATGCGCCTCTGAGGGGCACTATTCACTTTTTCCACAGCGCCGTTAATTAACGGCGCTGTGGTTTAAGTACCCTTAAAAGGCGTATCGGCTTATCGACGGTTAAAAGGCGTATCGGCGGTCGTTAAGGGGTTAAATTGTACCCTCCTGTCCTGAAACTCCTTCCTCCATAGGCTACTTTCACACATCTGTTTTTTCCAATCCGGCACAATCCGTCCAAGTTTGAAAAAGACGAATCCTGTGCAGATTGGAAAAAACTGAAGCTAAAGGCTAAAACCTGATCCGTCCTGAACTTTTGAACCTGAGAAATGCAGTGTGAGCATGCCTAGAGAGAGAGAGAAAGAAAGAGAGAGACCTTGATTTCCTACCGTCAGGAATGCGCAAAGGAAGAAAACGGAGTTCGGCACACGGATCAGTCCTTTGCCTGATCTGGCAGCCATAGACTTCTATTGTACCGTCAAGCCTGATGCGCCTGATGTGCCGCTTTAGGCGCTGTCCGGTTTTTCACCGGACACAAAAAACTTTTCTAGACCCGTTTTGTCCGGCCGCCGGAATTGAAATTTATGCCGACGAAACGGAAGGACATGCGGCGCGATCCGGCGCTAATGCAAGTCAATTAGAAAAAAACTGATCCAGCGGTATAAAAAAATGGATCATTTTTGTAAAAAAAGCGGATTGCGCCTGACGCCAAAAAACAGATGTGTGAATGTAGCCATAAATTCACTGCCACTAAAATGGGAAAAATTTCCAGCAAAGCAATATTCTTGATTAGGCCCGACTGAAACCACTCCTCCGGCCACTTAGTTGCACACCATTGGCCTCCAAAATACACCCCGAAACCAACCCCGCCAGATGCATTTGTAAATAGATCTAACTCCGGGTTCTCAATCACTTCTTCCATGAGCAAAGAATGTCCGTTATAATGCTCCAAAAAACGTTCCCACACTTCCAAATCTGCCCTGTGCTCCCCGATAGCCACACAAAATGATGTGGAGCCCGAACTCAGGAAGTGGCACCGGCCAGGTGCAGCAAAAAAACCTTCCCATTGGGATAATGCGGCAGGTGAAATTCAGCTTCCTGAGAAGCGACTGTCCCTTTCCCCGCAAAAACAGCTTCTTCAGACGCCTGGTATGAGCCACCTCCCCACGTAAGACCGCTACCTTGTCCTCCGGCAACCTGAATTACCAATTGACCGAATAAATTATAATTCCCAAAAAGGACAGTGCCAAAAAGGCGCTTCCGTTTTTTTCGGAGCAAGCGGTACACCGAACAGCTCCGCCACCAACTCTACCGCCCTTAAAATCCGCTCACAACACCCAGAATGACTGGGACCAATACATAAAAAATCGTCCAAATAATTATCAGGGAATCATAATCTGACACCTCACAGACAACCCATTCAAGAAACGAGTTAAAGGCCTCAAAAAACGCACAGGACAATGAGGAACCCATAGGCAAACACCTGTCAACAAAAAACTCCCCACCCCAATAACAGCCCAATAATTTAACGCTCTCTGGATGAACCGGAAGCAAGCAGATTCAATATCGGTTTTAGCCAACAACACCCCCTGCCCACAACTCCGAACCCAACGAGCCGCCTCATCAAAAGACGTATAAACCATGAAACATAGCTCGGGTCAATACCATTTATTCACCGACTTCCCACGAGGAAAAGACAAGTAATGGATAAGCATGAACTTATTCGGCTCTTTTTTGGGGACTATGCCCAACAGGGAAACAACCAAATCGCCAAATGGGGTAACCTTGAATGGCCCAGCCTGAACACCACTTCTTTGTTCAATTTCTGTGTAACCACCTCAAGATATTGTTCGGCCGATCTAAGGTTTTTAAGTATATGAGGAATCTCAAAAGAAGGAGCAGGGATTTGAAAACCATCCCTAAAACCAGCTAGCAACAGAGCAGCCTTTACCTATCCAGATGCCTACTTAGATAAGGGACCATCATGGCCAGTTTCACGGCGTCTCACTCTTTTGTATTACCACTCTCTCCTTTTGCCTTGTTTTTCCTAAAACATTTTGCAGCGCCATGTGAGGAACCACTGCAGTGCGAGCAAAGAAGCTTGAACTTGCAGTTAGTTCCCAATTTGCACTGACCGTCATTAAATTGCCAGCATAATCCGGGTTTCTGAATTCCGGACTGCCCTGACTGTCCTCCTGCCCCTTGTGTGTTCCCCTGAGAGTTCGACTGGCCCCCCGGCCCTCCCTGGAAAGGGATGACCAAACTTGCAGGCGCCGTAACCTTCAACCACAAACCAATGTCCTTCTGATCCCAACGTATGGCTGGACGAATTGCTTTCCTCTGCCGAAACTGTTCTTCATAACGGAGCCATGTAACAAAACAGAGGAGAGCAATTCTCCGGCGCCTTTTCCCCAATCACACTTGCCAAAATAGCGAACGCCTGAAGCCAATTGACAAATGTTTGAGGGATTAGGTGCTACCTTCGTTTTTCCTCCTCTTCCTTCTTACTATCATCCTTTTTCCCTTGTCTAAATTAAACTTTTCCAAAAGGAGCAATGAAAAAATTTCAACGTATTCATCTTTCCAGATTTTTTCACGGACCTCCTCCTTAAGATGAGCCCCCAATGGGCCCTCAAAACAAACATACCTCCTCATGAGCCCTGTCATCTAAGTGAATCCGACATTCCTTCTCCTTTTCAGTCTGCACAAACACTGACACTGGGTCTGCAATTCTACTGGGGGCCCTCGAACCCACACCCGATAAACTATGACCCAGATACTGCGGGCCTTCCCACGCTGCTAAATGTGCTGGGGTCGACCTTCCCCCTTCTAAACGTGACAGCAACTCCCGAACATTAATGAGAACCTCCCCAAGCCCCTCAACCCCCGAAAGCGCCTGGGCCCCCATCCCATGACCTGACGTCACCGACTGAACCCCTT
>JARQOD010008735.1:0-34411 GCA_033576555.1 Oophaga sylvatica
CATTTGTGATGCAGTGCCAGATCGGCTTATGAAAGAACATCCAAAAGTCAAGTCAGTCTGGTTATAGAAACTCGTCCAGAAATCTCATCACTGTCATGGTCATAAACTAGGAAATGTGCGAATTGATTTTACTCACGTAAACAGTCAAAAAGATACGAGAACACATACGTAGTCAGCAGATTTGAACCTGCCGGGGAAACCCCAATGGATTTCAAGTCCATCGCCTTAACCACTCGGCCATGACTACTCAAATGTAAAACATTGATGAGTTTCACACAACCTTTCTTATAGCACCATGATCAAGATCAGTGACTATCCCTCTGAAAAAAATCTCAGAAAAAAGAAACCAAATTCCAGGCCCCAGTAAAATGTAAAGATCTGATTAAGGTCATCATCACTGGGAACAATGTACAGTTCAAGGCTTTTACCTCTTCATAAGGTGGATTTGGAGTGGGTCTGTTCCAAAAACATCCTGAAAACCTGAAAATTACTCTGAAAATGCTGAAAAGATTGAACATATGTATTTCCATGTAAAAAGCACTTGCTGTTCATATGATCAGACTTTTGGGCGTCTTTTAACCCGCATCACATTTGCAAAAAAGTCCAGAGGTTAACTGAAATAAACATATCAATCTTCAGGGTTTTTCACTTAGAAGAGTTCCATATTATAAATATAAATCAACGCAAGGTTAGAAAGACTCCTTAAAGGTTCCTAAGTGACTTTTGGTGCCTTTTGTGAGCTATAAAGAAAAGACACAAAAACAGACTCAAAAGATGCCCAAAACAGTTCTTAGAAAAACAACACCAAAAATGTTTACAAACCGCTTTAGGAAATGCTGAAAAACACAAGAAAAAATGACTCAGGAAATAAACGCCAACATTTCCTGAAGCCATTCCAGCTTCAAATCATTGTCAGTTTCACCCACCAGGAAAAAGTGCTATGTGAACATTGACACAAATCATAGAGTATGGTTGCCTTGTGTGACACAGTTGGTATGAGTTTTGTTTCCTAAAGTCAATTTTATGTTTCATTATTCCTAATTCATAGGTAGCTTTGGTCATAGGCCTCAAAATGATCATTCCATGGATCATTGAAATCTTCTTTGGCTTTCAGTATGTGGATTTCAACTTTCTCTTTCATATTAAACATTGGGCAAGGAGAAGTCAGTGTAAGTGGAAGAATAAAAACTTAATACAAATAACCGCTCAGGTTCCACTGAGATTTGAACTCAGATCACTGGATTCAGAGTCCAGAGTGCTAACCATTACACCATGGAACCACACACAAAAAAATCTTGCCACAGCTTCTTGTGCTCAAAAGCACATGTGAACTCACGAAAGATGGTGAAAACAGGATCTAAAGCTGTAGTGCAAATCTACAATTAATACACAATGGTAAATTATTATCTCCTAATCTTTTATACCACAAGTGTGCCAAGAGTTCCACGATATCTCAACAAGGACAGTTTTAAATGTTGATGAAAAGTGGCTAGTAAATAGAGTGCTGGATCTGTTTCTTGGATAAAGGTAAGAAGAAAATTAATTGCAAAACTTATACTGTTAGAAAGCTGTTCATCCAGAAGTCGCTAAAAAAATTTTCATTGTGTGTTAAAAGGTTTCATCCGAGACATAATTCAAGGTTGTTGCAAATCAAAGTGCATGTCTCAGTCCATCAGCCATGATAGTGGTCTTGGCCGCAGGAGAAGCACCACTTACCTGGTGGCACCAGCGGTGCTTCTATTGGTTAGCAGCATGACACATTTGTGATGCAGTGCCAGATCGGCTTATGGAAAGAACATCCAAAAGTCAAGTCAGTCTGGTTATAGAAACTCGGTCCAGAAATCTCATCACTGTCATGGTCGATAAACTAGGAAATGTGCGAATTGATTTTACTCACGTAAACAGTCAAAAAGATACGAGAACACATACGTAGTCAGCAGGATTTGAACCTGCGCGGGAAACCCCAATGGATTTCAAGTCCATCGCCTTAACCACTCGGCCATGACTACTCAAATGTAAAACATTGATGAGTTTCACACAACCTTTCTTATAGCACCATGATCAAGATCAGTGACTATCCTCTGAAAAAAATCTCAGAAAAAAGAAACCAAATTCCAGGCCCCAGTAAAATGTAAAGATCTGATTTAAGGTCATCATCACTGGGAACAATGTACAGTTCAAGGCTTTTACCTCTTCATAAGGTGGATTTGGAGTGGGTCTGTTCCAAAAACATCCTGAAAACCTGAAAATTACTCTGAAAATGCTGAAAAGATTGAACATATGTATTTCCATGTAAAAAGCACTTGCTGTTCATATGATCAGACTTTTGGGCGTCTTTTACCCGCATCACATTTGCAAAAAAGTCCAGAGGTTAACTGAAATAAACATATCAATCTTCAGGGTTTTTCACTTAGAAGAGTTCCATATTTATAATATAAATCAACGGCAAGGTTAGAAAGACTCCTTAAAGGTTCCTAAGTGACTTTTGGTGCCTTTTGTGAGCTATAAAGAAAAGACACAAAAACAGACTCAAAAGATGCCCAAAACAGTTCTTAGAAAAACAACACCAAAAATGTTTACAAACCGCTTTAGGAAATGCTGAAAAACACAAGAAAAAATGACTCAGGAAATAAACGCCAACATTTCCTGAAGCCATTCCAGCTTCAAATCATTGTCAGTTTCACCCACCAGGAAAAAGTGCTATGTGAACATTGACACAAATCATAGAGTATGGTTGCCTTGTGTGACACAGTTGGTATGAGTTTTGTTTCCTAAAGTCAATTTTATGTTTCATTATTCCTAATTCATAGGTAGCTTTGGTCATAGGCCTCAAAATGATCATTCCATGGATCATTGAAATCTTCTTTGGCTTTCAGTATGTGGATTTCAACTTTCTCTTTTCATATTAAACATTGGGCATAGGAGAAGTCAGTGTAAGTGGAAGAATAAAAACTTAATACAAATAACCGCTCAGGTTCCACTGAGATTTGAACTCAGATCACTGGATTCAGAGTCCAGAGTGCTAACCATTACACCATGGAACCACACACAAGAAAAATCTTTGCCACAGCTTCTTGTGCTCAAAAGCACATGTGAACTCACGAAAGATGGTGAAAACAGATCTAAAGCTGTAGTGCAAATCTACAATTAATACACAATGGTAAATTATTATCTCCTAATCTTTTATACCACAAGTGTGCCAAGAGTTCCACGATATCTCAACAAGGACAGTTTTAAATGTTGATGAAAAGTGGCTAGTAAATAGAGTGCTGGATCTGTTTCTTGGATAAAGGGTAAGAAGAAAATTAATTGCAAAACTTATACTGTTAGAAAGCTGTTCATCCAGAAGTCGCTAAAAAATTTTCATTGTGTGTTAAAAGGTTTCATCCGAGACATAATTCAAGGTTGTTGCAAATCAAAGTGCATGTCTCAGTCCATCAGCCATGATAGTGGTCTGTGGCCGCAGGAGAAGCACCACTTACCTGGTGGCACCAGCGGTGCTTCTATTGGTTAGCAGCATGACACATTTGTGATGCAGTGCCAGATCGGCTTATGGAAAGAACATCCAAAAGTCAAGTCAGTCTGGTTATAGAAACTCGGTCCAGAAATCTCATCACTGTCATGGTCGATAAACTAGGAAATGTGCGAATTGATTTTACTCACGTAAACAGTCAAAAAGATACGAGAACACATACGTAGTCAGCAGGATTTGAACCTGCGCGGGAAACCCCAATGGATTTCAAGTCCATCGCCTTAACCACTCGGCCATGACTACTCAAATGTAAAACATTGATGAGTTTCACACAACCTTTCTTATAGCACCATGATCAAGATCAGTGACTATCCCTCTGAAAAAAATCTCAGAAAAAAGAAACCAAATTCCAGGCCCCAGTAAAATGTAAAGATCTGATTTAAGGTCATCATCACTGGAACAATGTACAGTTCAAGGCTTTTACCTCTTCATAAGGTGGATTTGGAGTGGGTCTGTTCCAAAAACATCCTGAAAACCTGAAAATTACTCTGAAAATGCTGAAAAGATTGAACATATGTATTTCCATGTAAAAAGCACTTGCTGTTCATATGATCAGACTTTTGGGCGTCTTTTACCCGCATCACATTTGCAAAAAAGTCCAGAGGTTAACTGAAATAAACATATCAATCTTCAGGGTTTTCACTTAGAAGAGTTCCATATTTATAATATAAATCAACGGCAAGGTTAGAAAGACTCCTTAAAGGTTCCTAAGTGACTTTGGTGCCTTTTGTGACTATAAAGAAAAGACACAAAAACAGACTCAAAAGATGCCCAAAACAGTTCTTAGAAAAACAACACCAAAAATGTTTACAAACCGCTTTAGGAAATGCTGAAAAACACAAGAAAAAATGACTCAGGAAATAAACGCCAACATTTCCTGAAGCCATTCCAGCTTCAAATCATTGTCAGTTTCACCCACCAGGAAAAAGTGCTATGTGAACATTGACACAAATCATAGAGTATGGTTGCCTTGTGTGACACAGTTGGTATGAGTTTTGTTTCCTAAAGTCAATTTTATGTTTCATTATTCCTAATTCATAGGTAGCTTTGGTCATAGGCCTCAAAATGATCATTCCATGGATCATTGAAATCTTCTTTGGCTTTCAGTATGTGGATTTCAACTTTCTCTTTTCATATTAAACATTGGGCATAGGAGAAGTCAGTGTAAGTGGAAGAATAAAAACTTAATACAAATAACCGCTCAGGTTCCACTGAGATTTGAACTCAGATCACTGGATTCAGAGTCCAGAGTGCTAACCATTACACCATGGAACCACACACAAGAAAAATCTTTGCCACAGCTTCTTGTGCTCAAAAGCACATGTGAACTCACGAAAGATGGTGAAAACAGGATCTAAAGCTGTAGTGCAAATCTACAATTAATACACAATGGTAAATTATTATCTCCTAATCTTTTATACCACAAGTGTGCCAAGAGTTCCACGATATCTCAACAAGGACAGTTTTAAATGTTGATGAAAAGTGGCTAGTAAATAGAGTGCTGGATCTGTTTCTTGGATAAAGGGTAAGAAGAAAATTAATTGCAAAACTTATACTGTTAGAAAGCTGTTCATCCAGAAGTCGCTAAAAAATTTTCATTGTGTGTTAAAAGGTTTCATCCGAGACATAATTCAAGGTTGTTGCAAATCAAAGTGCATGTCTCAGTCCATCAGCCATGATAGTGGTCTGTGGCCGCAGGAGAGCACCACTTACCTGGTGGCACCAGCGTGCTTCTATTGGTTAGCAGCATGACACATTTGTGATGCAGTGCCAGATCGGCTTATGGAAAGAACATCCAAAAGTCAAGTCAGTCTGGTTATAGAAACTCGGTCCAGAAATCTCATCACTGTCATGGTCGATAAACTAGGAAATGTGCGAATTGATTTTACTCACGTAAACAGTCAAAAAGATACGAGAACACATACGTAGTCAGCAGGATTTGAACCTGCGCGGGGAAACCCCAATGGATTTCAAGTCCATCGCCTTAACCACTCGGCCATGACTACTCAAATGTAAAACATTGATGAGTTTCACACAACCTTTCTTATAGCACCATGATCAAGATCAGTGACTATCCCTCTGAAAAAAATCTCAGAAAAAAGAAACCAAATTCCAGGCCCCAGTAAAATGTAAAGATCTGATTTAAGGTCATCATCACTGGGAACAATGTACAGTTCAAGGCTTTTACCTCTTCATAAGGTGGATTTGGAGTGGGTCTGTTCCAAAAACATCCTGAAAACCTGAAATTACTCTGAAAATGCTGAAAAGATTGAACATATGTATTTCCATGTAAAAAGCACTTGCTGTTCATATGATCAGACTTTTGGGCGTCTTTTACCCGCATCACATTTGCAAAAAGTCCAGAGGTTAACTGAAATCAAATTAAACATTATGAGTTTTTCACACTTAGAAGATTCCTATTATAATATAAATCACGCAAGGTTAGAAAGACTCTTAAGTATCCTAAGTGACTTTTCCTTTTCTAAAAAAAAGTACACAAAAAAGACCAAAAGAGCCCAAAACAGTTTAGAAAAACAACAAATGTTTAAAGTTTCACTGGGAACAATGTACAGTTCAAGGCTTTTACCTCTTCATAAGGTGGATTTGAGTGGGTCTGTTCCAAAAACATCCTGAAAACCTGAAAATTACTCTGAAAATGCTGAAAAGATGAACATATGTATTTCCATGTAAAAAGCACTTGCTGTTCATATGATCAACTTTTGGGCGTCTTTTACCCGCATCACATTTGCAAAAAAGTCCAGAGGTTAACTGAAATAAACATATCAATCTTCAGGGGTTTTTCACTTAGAAGAGTTCCATATTTATAATATAAATCAACGCAAGGTTAGAAAGACTCCTTAAAGGTTCCTAAGTGACTTTTGGTGCCTTTTGTGAGCTATAAAGAAAAGACACAAAAACAGACTCAAAAGATGCCCAAAACAGTTCTTAGAAAAACAACACCAAAAATGTTTACAAACCGCTTTAGGAAATGCTGAAAAACACAAGAAAAAATGACTCAGGAAATAAACGCCAACATTTCCTGAAGCCATTCCAGCTTCAAATCATTGTCAGTTTCACCCACCAGGAAAAAGTGCTATGTGAACATTGACACAAATCATAGAGTATGGTTGCCTTGTGTGACACAGTTGGTATGAGTTTTGTTTCCTAAAGTCAATTTTATGTTTCATTATTCCTAATTCATAGGTAGCTTTGGTCATAGGCCTCAAAATGATCATTCCATGGATCATTGAAATCTTCTTTGGCTTTCAGTATGTGGATTTCAACTTTCTCTTTTCATATTAAACATTGGGCATAGGAGAAGTCAGTGTAAGTGGAAGAATAAAAACTTAATACAAATAACCGCTCAGGTTCCACTGAGATTTGAACTCAGATCACTGGATTCAGAGTCCAGAGTGCTAACCATTACACCATGGAACCAACACACACAAGAAAAATCTTTGCCACAGCTTCTTGTGCTCAAAAGCACATGTGAACTCACGAAAGATGGTGAAAACAGGATCTAAAGCTGTAGTGCAAATCTACAATTAATACACAATGGTAAATTATTATCTCCTAATCTTTTATACCACAAGTGTGCCAAGAGTTCCACGATATCTCAACAAGGACAGTTTTAAATGTTGATGAAAAGTGGCTAGTAAATAGAGTGCTGGATCTGTTTCTTGGATAAAGGGTAAGAAGAAAATTAATTGCAAAACTTATACTGTTAGAAAGCTGTTCATCCAGAAGTCGCTAAAAAATTTTCATTGTGTGTTAAAAGGTTTCATCCGAGACATAATTCAAGGTTGTTGCAAATCAAAGTGCATGTCTCAGTCCATCAGCCATGATAGTGGTCTGTGGCCGCAGGAGAAGCACCACTTACCTGGTGGCACCAGCGGTGCTTCTATTGGTTAGCAGCATGACACATTTGTGATGCAGTGCCAGATCGGCTTATGGAAAGAACATCCAAAAGTCAAGTCAGTCTGGTTATAGAAACTCGTCCAGAAATCTCATCACTGTCATGGTCGATAAACTAGGAAATGTGCGAATTGATTTTACTCATAAACAGTCAAAAAGATACGAGAACACATACGTAGTCAGCAGATTTGAACCTGCCGGGTAACCCAATGGATTTCAAGTCCATCGCCTTAACCACTCGGCCATGACTACTCAAATGTAAAACATTGATGAGTTTCACACAACCTTTCTTATAGCACCATGATCAAGATCAGTGACTATCCCTCTGAAAAAAATCTCAAAAAAAGAAACCAAATTCCAGCCCCAGTAAAATGTAAAGATCTGATTTAAGGTCATCATCACTGGAACAATGTACATTCAAGGCTTTTACCCTTCATAAGTGTGATTTGGAGTGGGTCTGTTCCAAAAACATCCTGAAAACCTGAAAATTACTCTGAAAATGCTGAAAAGATTGAACATATGTATTTCCATGTAAAAAGCACTTGCTGTTCATAATGATCAGACTTTGGGCGTCTTTTAACCCGCATCACATTTCAAAAAAGTCCAGAGGTTAACTGAAATAAACATATCAATCTTCAGGGTTTTTCACTTAGAAGATTCCATATTTATAAATAAATCAACGCAAGGTTAGAAAGACTCCTTAAAGGTTCCTAAGTGACTTTTGTGCCTTTTGTGAGCTATAAAGAAAAGACACAAAAACAGACTCAAAAGATGCCCAAAACAGTTCTTAGAAAAACAACACCAAAAATGTTTACAAACCGCTTTAGGAAATGCTGAAAAACACAAGAAAAAATGACTCAGGAAATAAACGCCAACATTTCCTGAAGCCATTCCAGCTTCAAATCATTGTCAGTTTCACCCACCAGGAAAAAGTGCTATGTGAACATTGACACAAATCATAGAGTATGGTTGCCTTGTGTGACACAGTTGGTATGAGTTTTTGTTTCCTAAAGTCAATTTTATGTTTCATTATTCCTAATTCATAGGTAGCTTTGGTCATAGGCCTCAAAATGATCATTCCATGGATCATTGAAATCTTCTTTGGCTTTCAGTATGTGGATTTCAACTTTCTCTTTCATATTAAACATTGGGCATAGGAGAAGTCAGTGTAAGTGGAAGAATAAAAACTTAATACAAATAACCGCTCAGGTTCCACTGAGATTTGAACTCAGATCACTGGATTCAGAGTCCAGAGTGCTAACCATTACACCATGGAACCACACACAAGAAAAATCTTTGCCACAGCTTCTTGTGCTCAAAAGCACATGTGAACTCACGAAAGATGGTGAAAACAGGATCTAAAGCTGTAGTGCAAATCTACAATTAATACACAATGGTAAATTATTATCTCCTAATCTTTTATACCACAAGTGTGCCAAGAGTTCCACGATATCTCAACAAGGACAGTTTTAAATGTTGATGAAAAGTGGCTAGTAAATAGAGTGCTGGATCTGTTTCTTGGATAAAGGGTAAGAAGAAAATTAATTGCAAAACTTATACTGTTAGAAAGCTGTTCATCCAGAAGTCGCTAAAAAATTTTCATTGTGTTAAAAGGTTTCATCCGAGACATAATTCAAGGTTGTTGCAAATCAAAGTGCATGTCTCAGTCCATCAGCCATGATAGTGGTCTGTGGCCGCAGGAGAAGCACCACTTACCTGGTGGCACCAGCGGTGCTTCTATTGGTTAGCAGCATGACACATTTGTGATGCAGTGCCAGATCGGCTTATGGAAAGAACATCCAAAAGTCAAGTCAGTCTGGTTATAGAAACTCGGTCCAGAAATCTCATCACTGTCATGGTCGATAAACTAGGAAATGTGCGAATTGATTTTACTCACGTAAACAGTCAAAAAGATACGAGAACACATACGTAGTCAGCAGGATTTGAACCTGCCGGGGAAACCCCAATGGATTTCAAGTCCATCGCCTTAACCACTCGGCCATGACTACTCAAATGTAAAACATTGATGAGTTTCACACAACCTTTCTTATAGCACCATGATCAAGATCAGTGACTATCCCTCTGAAAAAAATCTCAGAAAAAAGAAACCAAATTCCAGGCCCCAGTAAAATGTAAAGATCTGATTTAAGGTCATCATCACTGGGAACAATGTACAGTTCAAGGCTTTTACCTCTTCATAAGGTGGATTTGGAGTGGGTCTGTTCCAAAAACATCCTGAAAACCTGAAAATTACTCTGAAAATGCTGAAAAGATTGAACATATGTATTTCCATGTAAAAAGCACTTGCTGTTCATATGATCAGACTTTTGGGCGTCTTTTACCCGCATCACATTTGCAAAAAAGTCCAGAGGTTAACTGAAATAAACATATCAATCTTCAGGGTTTTTCACTTAGAAGAGTTCCATATTTATAAATATAAATCAACGCAAGGTTAGAAAGACTCCTTAAAGGTTCCTAAGTGACTTTTGGTGCCTTTTGTGAGCTATAAAGAAAAGACACAAAAACAGACTCAAAAGATGCCCAAAACAGTTCTTAGAAAAACAACACCAAAAATGTTTACAAACCGCTTTAGGAAATGCTGAAAAACACAAGAAAAAATGACTCAGAAATAAACGCCAACATTTCCTGAAGCCATTCCAGCTTCAAATCATTGTCAGTTTCACCCACCAGGAAAAAGTGCTATGTGAACATTGACACAAATCATAGAGTATGGTTGCCTTGTGTGACACAGTTGGTATGAGTTTTGTTTCCTAAAGTCAATTTTATGTTTCATTATTCCTAATTCATAGGTAGCTTTGGTCATAGGCCTCAAAATGATCATTCCATGGATCATTGAAATCTTCTTTGGCTTTCAGTATGTGGATTTCAACTTTCTCTTTTCATATAAACATTGGGCATAGGAGAAGTCAGTGTAAGTGGAAGAATAAAAACTTAATACAAATAACCGCTCAGGTTCCACTGAGATTTGAACTCAGATCACTGGATTCAGAGTCCAGAGTGCTAACCATTACACCATGGAACCACACACAAGAAAAATCTTTGCCACAGCTTCTTGTGCTCAAAAGCACATGTGAACTCACGAAAGATGGTGAAAACAGGATCTAAAGCTGTAGTGCAAATCTACAATTAATACACAATGGTAAATTATTATCTCCTAATCTTTTATACCACAAGTGTGCCAAGAGTTCCACGATATCTCAACAAGGACAGTTTTAAATGTTGATGAAAAGTGGCTAGTAAATAGAGTGCTGGATCTGTTTCTTGGATAAAGGTAAGAAGAAAATTAATTGCAAAACTTATACTGTTAGAAAGCTGTTCATCCAGAAGTCGCTAAAAAATTTTCATTGTGTGTTAAAAGGTTTCATCCGAGACATAATTCAAGGTTGTTGCAAATCAAAGTGCATGTCTCAGTCCATCAGCCATGATAGTGGTCTGTGGCCGCAGGAGAAGCACCACTTACCTGGTGGCACCAGCGGTGCTTCTATTGGTTAGCAGCATGACACATTTGTGATGCAGTGCCAGATCGCTTATGGAAAGAACATCCAAAAGTCAAGTCAGTCTGGTTATAGAAACTCGGTCCAGAAATCTCATCACTGTCATGGTCGATAAACTAGGAAATGTGCGAATTGATTTACTCACTAAACAGTCAAAAAGATACGAAACACATACGTATCAAGGATTTAACCTGCGGGACCCAGATTTCAGTCCATCCCTTAACCACTCGGCCAGACACCAATGTAAACTTGAGTTTCACACAACCTTCTTATAGCACCATGATCAAGATCATGTGACTATCCCCTGAAAAAAATCTCAGAAAAAGAAACAAATCAGCCCCATAAAATGTAAAGATCTGATTTAAGTCCACACTGGAACAATGTACAGTCAAGGCTTTACCACTTCAAAGGGGATTTGGAGTGGTCGTTCAAAACATCCGAAACCTGAAATACTCTGAAAATGCTGAAAATGAACAATGTATTCCTGTAAAAACACTTGCGTTCATATGATCAACTTGGCGCTTTACCCATCACATTGCAAAAAGTCCGAGTTAACTGAACAAAAACATTTGGTTCACAAACCTTTTTATAGCACCATGATCAAGATCAGTGACTATCCTCTGAAAAAAATCTCAGAAAAAGAAACCAAATTCCAGGCCCCAGTAAAATGTAAAGATCTGATTTAAGGTCATCATCACTGGGAACAATGTACAGTTCAAGGCTTTTACCTCTTCATAAGGTGGATTTGGAGTGGGTCTGTTCCAAAAACATCCTGAAAACCTGAAAATACTCTGAAAATGCTGAAAAGATTGAACATATGTATTTCCATGTAAAAAGCACTTGCTGTTCATATGATCAGACTTTTGGGCGTCTTTTACCCGCATCACATTTGCAAAAAAGTCCAGAGGTTAACTGAAATAAACATATCAATCTTCAGGGGTTTTTCACTTAGAAGAGTTCCATATTTATAATATAAATCAACGGCAAGGTTAGAAAGACTCCTTAAAGGTTCCTAAGTGACTTTTGGTGCCTTTTGTGAGCTATAAAGAAAAGACACAAAAACAGACTCAAAAGATGCCCAAAACAGTTCTTAGAAAAACAACACCAAAAATGTTTACAAACCGCTTTAGGAAATGCTGAAAAACACAAGAAAAAATGACTCAGGAAATAAACGCCAACATTTCCTGAAGCCATTCCAGCTTCAAATCATTGTCAGTTTCACCCACCAGGAAAAAGTGCTATGTGAACATTGACACAAATCATAGAGTATGGTTGCCTTGTGTGACACAGTTGGTATGAGTTTTGTTTCCTAAAGTCAATTTTATGTTTCATTATTCCTAATTCATAGGTAGCTTTGGTCATAGGCCTCAAAATGATCATTCCATGGATCATTGAAATCTTCTTTGGCTTTCAGTATGTGGATTTCAACTTTCTCTTTTCATATTAAACATTGGGCATAGGAGAAGTCAGTGTAAGTGGAAGAATAAAAACTTAATACAAATAACCGCTCAGGTTCCACTGAGATTTGAACTCAGATCACTGGATTCAGAGTCCAGAGTGCTAACCATTACACCATGGAACCACACACAAGAAAAATCTTTGCCACAGCTTCTTGTGCTCAAAAGCACATGTGAACTCACGAAAGATGGTGAAAACAGGATCTAAAGCTGTAGTGCAAATCTACAATTAATACACAATGGTAAATTATTATCTCCTAATCTTTTATACCACAAGTGTGCCAAGAGTTCCACGATATCTCAACAAGGACATTTTAAATGTTGATGAAAAGTGGCTAGTAAATAGAGTGCTGGATCTGTTTCTTGGATAAAGGGTAAGAAGAAAATTAATTGCAAAACTTATACTGTTAGAAAGCTGTTCATCCAGAAGTCGCTAAAAAATTTCATTGTGTGTTAAAAGGTTTCATCCGAGACATAATTCAAGGTTGTTGCAAATCAAAGTGCATGTCTCAGTCCATCAGCCATGATAGTGGTCTGTGGCCGCAGGAGAAGCACCACTTACCTGGTGGCACCAGCGGTGCTTCTATTGGTTAGCAGCATGACACATTTGTGATGCAGTGCCAGATCGGCTTATGGAAAGAACATCCAAAAGTCAAGTCAGTCTGGTTATAGAAACTCGGTCCAGAAATCTCATCACTGTCATGGTCGATAAACTAGGAAATGTGCGAATTGATTTTACTCACGTAAACAGTCAAAAAGATACGAGAACACATACGTAGTCAGCAGGATTTGAACCTGCGCGGGGAAACCCCAATGGATTTCAAGTCCATCGCCTTAACCACTCGGCCATGACTACTCAAATGTAAAACATTGATGAGTTTCACACAACCTTTCTTATAGCACCATGATCAAGATCAGTGACTATCCCTCTGAAAAAATCTCAGAAAAAAGAAACCAAATTCCAGGCCCCAGTAAAATGTAAAGATCTGATTTAAGGTCATCATCACTGGGAACAATGTACAGTTCAAGGCTTTTACCTCTTCATAAGGTGATTTGAGTGGGTCTGTTCCAAAAACATCCTGAAAACCTAAATGAAATATACATCTAAAATTGCTGAAAAGATTGCAACATATGTATTTCATGTAAAAAGATCACATTCATGTATCAATATGATCCCTCTATTTAGGCGTACTATTTAACACACCGCATGACATTAAGCAAAAAAGTTCCCAGAGTTAACCTGAAATTAAACATATCAAAACCTTCATGGGGTTTTTTCACATTAAAAGAAGGTAGATTCCATTATTTATAATCTATATAATATAAATCAACGGCAAGGTTAGAAAGACTCCTTAAAGGTTCCTAAGTGACTTTTGGTGCCTTTTGTGAGCTATAAAGAAAAGACACAAAAACAGACTCAAAAGATGCCCAAAACAGTTCTTAGAAAAACAACACCAAAAATGTTTACAAACCGCTTTAGGAAATGCTGAAAAACACAAGAAAAAATGACTCAGGAAATAAACGCCAACATTTCCTGAAGCCATTCCAGCTTCAAATCATTGTCAGTTTCACCACCAGGAAAAAGTGCTATGTGAACATTGACACAAATCATAGAGTATGGTTGCCTTGTGTGACACAGTTGGTATGAGTTTTTCCTAAAGTCAATTTTATGTTTCATTATTCCTAATTCATAGGTAGCTTTGGTCATAGGCCTCAAAATGATCATTCCATGGATCATTGAAATCTTCTTTGGCTTTCAGTATGTGGATTTCAACTTTCTCTTTTCATATTAAACATTGGGCATAGGAGAAGTCAGTGTAAGTGGAAGAATAAAAACTTAATACAAATAACCGCTCAGGTTCCACTGAGATTTGAACTCAGATCACTGGATTCAGAGTCCAGAGTGCTAACCATTACACCATGGAACCACACACAAGAAAAATCTTTGCCACAGCTTCTTGTGCTCAAAAGCACATGTGAACTCACGAAAGATGGTGAAAACAGGATCTAAAGCTGTAGTGCAAATCTACAATTAATACACAATGGTAAATTATTATCTCCTAATCTTTTATACCACAAGTGTGCCAAGAGTTCCACGATATCTCAACAAGGACAGTTTTAAATGTTGATGAAAAGTGGCTAGTAAATAGAGTGCTGGATCTGTTTCTTGGATAAAGGTAAGAAGAAAATTAATTGCAAAACTTATACTGTTAGAAAGCTGTTCATCCAGAAGTCGCTAAAAAATTTTCATTGTGTGTTAAAAGGTTTCATCCGAGACATAATTCAAGGTTGTTGCAAATCAAAGTGCATGTCTCAGTCCATCAGCCATGATAGTGGTCTGTGGCCGCAGGAGAAGCACCACTTACCTGGTGGCACCAGCGGTGCTTCTATTGGTTAGCAGCATGACACATTTGTGATGCAGTGCCAGATCGGCTTATGGAAAGAACATCCAAAAGTCAAGTCAGTCTGGTTATAGAAACTCGTCCAGAAATCTCATCACTGTCATGGTCGATAAACTAGGAAATGTGCGAATTGATTTTACTCACGTAAACAGTCAAAAAGATACGAGAACACATACGTAGTCAGCAGGATTTGAACCTGCGCGGGAAACCCAATGGATTTCAAGTCCATCGCCTTAACCACTCGGCCATGACTACTCAAATGTAAAACATTGATGAGTTTCACACAACCTTTCTTATAGCACCATGATCAAGATCAGTGACTATCCCTCTGAAAAAAATCTCAGAAAAAAGAAACCAAATTCCAGGCCCCAGTAAAATGTAAAGATCTGATTTAAGGTCATCATCACTGGAACAATGTACAGTTCAAGGCTTTTACCTCTTCATAAGGTGGATTTGGAGTGGGTCTGTTCCAAAACATCCTGAAAACCTGAAAATTACTCTGAAAATGCTGAAAAGATTGAACATATGTATTTCCATGTAAAAAGCACTTGCTGTTCATATGATCAGACTTTTGGGCGCTTTTACCCGCATCACATTTGCAAAAAAGTCCAGAGGTTAACTGAAATAAATTCAATCTTCAGGGTTTTTCACTAAGATCCATATTTAATAAATCACCAGTAGAAGACTCTAAGTCCAAGTGACTTGTGCCTTTGTGAGCTATAAGAAAAAAACCAAAAAAGACTCAAAGACCAAAACAGTTCAGAACAACACCAAAAATGTTACAAACGCTATTTAGAAATGCGAAAAACACAAAAAAAATACTCAGGAAATAACGCCAACTTCCTGAAGCCATCAGCTTCAAATCTGTCATTTCACCCACCAGAAAAGTGCATGTAAACTTGACAGCAAATCATAGAGTATGGTTGCCTTGTGTGACACAGTTGGTATGAGTTTTGTTTCCTAAAGTCAATTTTATGTTTCATTATTCCTAATTCATAGGTAGCTTTGGTCATAGGCCTCAAAATGATCATTCCATGGATCATTGAAATCTTCTTTGGCTTTCAGTATGTGGATTTCAACTTTCTCTTTTCATATTAAACATTGGGCATAGGAGAAGTCAGTGTAAGTGGAAGAATAAAAACTTAATACAAATAACGCTCAGTTCCACTGAGATTTGAACTCAGACACTGGATTCAGAGTCCAGAGTGCTAACCATTACACCATGGAACCACACACAAGAAAAATCTTTGCCACAGCTTCTTGTGCTCAAAAGCACATGTGAACTCACGAAAGATGGTGAAAACAGGATCTAAAGCTGTAGTGCAAATCTACAATTAATACACAATGGTAAATTATTATCTCCTAATCTTTTATACCACAAGTGTGCCAAGAGTTCCACGATATCTCAACAAGGACAGTTTTAAATGTTGATGAAAAGTGGCTAGTAAATAGAGTGCTGGATCTGTTTCTTGGATAAAGGTAAGAAGAAAATTAATTGCAAAACTTATACTGTTAGAAAGCTGTTCATCCAGAAGTCGCTAAAAAATTTTCATTGTGTGTTAAAAGGTTTCATCCGAGACATAATTCAAGGTTGTTGCAAATCAAAGTGCATGTCTCAGTCCATCAGCCATGATAGTGGTCTGTGGCCGCAGGAGAAGCACCACTTACCTGGTGGCACCAGCGGTGCTTCTATTGGTTAGCAGCATGACACATTTGTGATGCAGTGCCAGATCGGCTTATGGAAAGAACATCCAAAAGTCAAGTCAGTCTGGTTATAGAAACTCGGTCCAGAAATCTCATCACTGTCATGGTCGATAAACTAGGAAATGTGCGAAATTGATTTTACTCACGTAAACAGTCAAAAAGATACGAGAACACATACGTAGTCAGCAGGATTTGAACCTGCCGGGGAAACCCCAATGGATTTCAAGTCCATCGCCTTAACCACTCGGCCATGACTACTCAAATGTAAAACATTGATGAGTTTCACACAACCTTTCTTATAGCACCATGATCAAGATCAGTGACTATCCCTCTGAAAAAAATCTCAGAAAAAAGAAACCAAATTCCAGGCCCCAGTAAAATGTAAAGATCTGATTTAAGGTCATCATCACTGGGAACAATGTACAGTTCAAGGCTTTTACCTCTTCATAAGGTGGATTTGGAGTGGGTCTGTTCCAAAAACATCCTGAAAACCTGAAAATTACTCTGAAAATGCTGAAAAGATTGAACATATGTATTTCCATGTAAAAAGCACTTGCTGTTCATATGATCAGACTTTTGGGCGTCTTTTACCCGCATCACATTTGCAAAAAAGTCCAGAGGTTAACTGAAATAAACATATCAATCTTCAGGGTTTTTCACTTAGAAGAGTTCCATATTTATAATATAAATCAACGGCAAGGTTAGAAAGACTCCTTAAAGGTTCCTAAGTGACTTTTGGTGCCTTTTGTGAGCTATAAAGAAAAGACACAAAAACAGACTCAAAAGATGCCCAAAACAGTTCTTAGAAAAACAACACCAAAAATGTTTACAAACCGCTTTAGGAAATGCTGAAAAACACAAGAAAAAATGACTCAGGAAATAAACGCCAACATTTCCTGAAGCCATTCCAGCTTCAAATCATTGTCAGTTTCACCCACCAGGAAAAAGTGCTATGTGAACATTGACACAAATCATAGAGTATGGTTGCCTTGTGTGACACAGTTGGTATGAGTTTTGTTTCCTAAAGTCAATTTTATGTTTCATTATTCCTAATTCATAGGTAGCTTTGGTCATAGGCCTCAAAATGATCATTCCATGGATCATTGAAATCTTCTTTGGCTTTCAGTATGTGGATTTCAACTTTCTCTTTTCATATTAAACATTGGGCATAGGAGAAGTCAGTGTAAGTGGAAGAATAAAAACTTAATACAAATAACCGCTCAGGTTCCACTGAGATTTGAACTCAGATCACTGGATTCAGAGTCCAGAGTGCTAACCATTACACCATGGAACCACACACAAGAAAAATCTTTGCCACAGCTTCTTGTGCTCAAAAGCACATGTGAACTCACGAAAGATGGTGAAAACAGGATCTAAAGCTGTAGTGCAAATCTACAATTAATACACAATGGTAAATTATTATCTCCTAATCTTTTATACCACAAGTGTGCCAAGAGTTCCACGATATCTCAACAAGGACAGTTTAAATGTTGATGAAAAGTGGCTAGTAAATAGAGTGCTGGATCTGTTTCTTGGATAAAGGGTAAGAAGAAAATTAATTGCAAAACTTATACTGTTAGAAAGCTGTTCATCCAGAAGTCGCTAAAAAATTTTCATTGTGTGTTAAAAGGTTTCATCCGAGACATAATTCAAGGTTGTTGCAAATCAAAGTGCATGTCTCAGTCCATCAGCCATGATAGTGGTCTGTGGCCGCAGGAGAAGCACCACTTACCTGGTGGCACCAGCGGTGCTTCTATTGGTTAGCAGCATGACACATTTGTGATGCAGTGCCAGATCGGCTTATGGAAAGAACATCCAAAAGTCAAGTCAGTCTGGTTATAGAAACTCGGTCCAGAAATCTCATCACTGTCATGGTCGATAAACTAGGAAATGTGCGAATTGATTTTACTCACGTAAACAGTCAAAAAGATACGAGAACACATACGTAGTCAGCAGGATTTGAACCTGCGCGGGGAAACCCCAATGGATTTCAAGTCCATCGCCTTAACCACTCGGCCATGACTACTCAAATGTAAAACATTGATGAGTTTCACACAACCTTTCTTATAGCACCATGATCAAGATCAGTGACTATCCCTCTGAAAAAAATCTCAGAAAAAAGAAACCAAATTCCAGGCCCCAGTAAAATGTAAAGATCTGATTTAAGGTCATCATCACTGGGAACAATGTACAGTTCAAGGCTTTTACCTCTTCATAAGGTGGATTTGGAGTGGGTCTGTTCCAAAAACATCCTGAAAACCTGAAAATTACTCTGAAAATGCTGAAAAGATTGAACATATGTATTTCCATGTAAAAAGCACTTGCTGTTCATATGATCAGACTTTTGGGCGTCTTTTACCCGCATCACATTTGCAAAAAAGTCCAGAGGTTAACTGAAATAAACATATCAATCTTCAGGGGTTTTTCACTTAGAAGAGTTCCATATTTATAATATAAATCAACGGCAAGAGTAGTATAGGAGGTATAGTATTCGTCAAACTCAATTTGACAGGTCGACACGCCCCCTATCATTTAATCCGTCTCCCTGTCAGCTTGATCCAGGTCGTCATGCCCCCCTGGCTGAACTTTGCTCAGGCTGAGAAATCTGAGCTGCTGGATTTTTATTCAGTGCCTTTGATTAGTCTGTGGAGTTTTTAGTGTATTAAAGGGTAGTTTTAACTCCATCCGTAGATGTAAAGCTATTTTCTAGCAGAGAATGTCCTGACATGAAATGTAAAGGGTTTGTATTAGAAGCACCCAGTAAATGTCTGTATTAGAATCCATCAGTAAATGTAAAGCTATTTTCTAGCAGAGGAGAGAAACTTTTAAGGACCCAGTAATTGTATAAGGAGTTCTAGTTAAATACAGACTTCTGTATATAACTAGTATATAAGGATTTTTAGTGAAATTTGTTGTTAGAAGTCTAAATATTTTTCTATCTACTGGCTAACATGGTACAAAGATATACATCTTTACAGCCCCATAGAGGTAATTTATCTATGTGTGTGTTTCACACAGGACAAGTTCTGTGATCCGTCTTTGTGTGGGAAAAGTCAACAATTTTTATTAAGGTCTAAAATACATTATCATGGATAAAAATCCAAAAGAGTGGGATATACAGCATGCAGAAAAAATAGCCAAATGCAGACAGGTGTGAATTACATTCAAATCAATATATAATAGTGCACATCGACATATCTTATATGTTATAGCGATAATAGACTAATCCGGGTCTATACAATAATAAACTCCATATATTTGTCCGTATATATGCAATCTATGTAACTCACAATATCCCCCAATAGGCAGACATATATGCACTATATATAGGATTATAAGTATCTCAATGATCAGGTATATCAATAAAGTAACTTCTCCATCACAGTTGCTAATATAATGATGTTACCATGCAAGTGCAGAGCTCACAATACATACTGTGCGTGCATATGAAGTCAATTAGCACATCCATATGAGGAGCTATATCAAAAAAGCAGCGCCATAGATGTGAGATCATACCTGAATGCTGCTTGGCACCCCTTGTGTATAGCCCTCATTTCTAACAGTGTTTTTCACAGATAGATCACTTCAAGAAAACTGTCCCGACAGTTCATCCCTATAGTGTAGTTTAATGTATCAAGGTGTGTGTACAAGGTTTGGAATTGTCAGAATGAGTGAAGGTCGATGCTACGGTAATTCAGGCAAACAGTAAATAGTATTGCATTGTGTATAGTCAGTGGGATCTTTTAAACCAACACATTTATGTGTATTCTGATAGCAGTGCCCATAGAATGAGTGAAGGTCGATGCTATTGTGACATGTTAGAAACCACATATACTAAATAGCCCATTCAGGCAAACAGTAAATAGTATTGCATTGTGTATAGTCAGTGGGATCTTTAAAACCAACACATTTATGTGTGTTCTTCTTGAAGTTACAGCTCAAAGACATTTCAATCATTGACTTAATTGTGACATGCTAGACTGAAATTGAAAAAATTCAAAAAGGAAGCTTTTGCAGTATAAAATACAAATTTTATTAAGGTCTAAATACATTATCATGGATAAAAATCCAAAAAGAGTAGGATATACAGCATGCAGAAAAAATAACCAAAGTGTTGACATGAAGTTACAGCTCAAAGACATATACATTATCATGAATAAAAATCCAAAAGAGTGGGATATACAGCATGCAGAAAAATAGCCAAATGCAGACAGGTATGAACTACATTCAAATCAATATATAATAGTGCACATCTCCTTATCTTATATGTTATAACGATAATAGCAGTCTATGTAACTCACAATATCCCCCAATAGGCAGACATATATGCACTATATATAGGATTATAAGTATCTCAATGAAGCATGTATATCAATAAAGTAACTTCCCCATCACAGATGCTAATATAATGATGTTAGCATGCAAGTGCAGGGCTCACAATACATACTGTGCGTGCATATGAAGTCAATTAGCACATCCATATGAGGAGCTATATTAAAAAGCAGTTGTGTTATAGTTGGCCAATCAAATATTAGTTATGCGTTAGCTATCAGTGTCAACCATAGCAGCTCTCATGATGCTAGCTAATCACAGATGCTAATATAATGATGTTAGCATGCAAGTGCAGGGCTCACAATACATACTGTGCGTGCATATGAAGTCAATTAGCACATCCATATGAGGAGCTATATTAAAAAGCAGTTGTGTATAGTTGGCCAATCAAATATTAGTTATGCGTTCATTACCACTGTCAACCATAGCAGCTCTCATGATGCTAGCTATTCTGATCAGCTTATCATATCAACCATGAAGCCTCTTTTAACCCCTTCACAATAATGTACAGAGGGGTTTTTATGTTTTAATACTGATAGACATATTGTGAACGGACATATAGGGTCCATGTGAGATACCATATTTTTCAAATATTAGTTAAACGTATATTTCAACATTTTGCTCCTTCACAGATTTATTTTACATTATTTTTTTTTATTTTGCTTAAGGATCGTGTACAGAGGAGTTTTTATGTTTTAATACTGATAGACATATTGTGAACGGACATATAGGGTCCGTGTGAGACATGTCTGGACAAGTCCGGGCATGTCTGGGCATGCCTGGACAAGTCCTGGTCACGGGACAGCCGTGGAAAAAACAATACTGAAATTCAAAAACTATGTGCTGGCCGTTAACACGCGCACAGTCATCTAGAAAATATTGAGCGAGTTGCTTCACAAACCCTCTCAAGGCATGTTGAATGTTAACGTTCCCGCTATGAGCTACACACATGACCAGCTGTATAGCCTGGGATGCGTAGCGTTCTTGCAGCGCAAGCCTATTTTTAAAGACGCTAAGACCATCAGATATAAAAGACAGGCATGTTGAGACGTGTCCCGGCCTATTTTGGTACATACCCACTCCTATGCAGCGATATTGAGTACCGTTCAACAAAAAATCAGGTACAAACTTTTTAACATACCTGTGTTTCGGACCCTCAGACCATGCCAGAAGCACTCTGTGCCAGGTACTCTAACTCATAATATTCGATTTTGATCAGCATTCAACAAAAAATTGGGTGCTAACTTTTTACCATACCTGTGTTTCTATAACGAATACACGGACCCCTACAGCGCAGCCCAATAGTGTAGTTTAATGTAGGGGGCAAACAGATTATCGCTGGTGCTTGGAAAATACCACATTTCATAGATGGTGCTGATCCGCTGAATCATTTTTAAACATTTCACGCCACTCATGCACCCACAGCACACTTATGCTGTACCAGCACCGCTGCAGCTAGCGCTTTTTAGCTAAAAAAGACCCTTATTTGCATCATTTTCATTATAGTACGACTGGTACATACCCACTCCTATGCAACGATACTGAGTAGCGTTCAACAAAAATCAGGTACAAACTTTTAACATACCTGTGTTTCGGACGCTCATGCCATACCAGAAGCACTCTGTGCCATGTACCATAGCCATAATAATCGATCTTGATCAGTATTCAACAAAAAATTGGGTACAAACCTTTTTTAGCATAGCTGTGTTTCTGACTCCCATGTCGTACCAGAAAGACCTATTTTGGCACAGGCCTACACCTATGCAGCGGTTTTGACCACTACTCAACAAAAATGGCTACAAACTTTTTAACATATCTGTGTTTCGGACTATCATGTCATAGCAGAAGCACCCTATGCCATGTACTCTAGACCATAATATTCGTTTTTGATCACCATTCAACAAAAAATTGCGGCATGTTGAGACGTGTCCCGGCCTATTTTGGCACATGATAAAATGTTTCTGACTCTCATGTCATACCAGAAGAACCTGTGCCATGTACTCTAGACCATAATATTCCACATCGGGTATGGGAACTACATAGCTTTGTTTTCTCAGGTATTTAAAAAGTGTGGAAAACTGAAAATCCCGCGACCTGTGGTAATTTAGTGAGAACCATATAGACAAATCGGGTATCGTCACACACGAGACCACGACACCTCGGGCTATCACATTTACCATTAGTTTTCAAAAATCATCTCCTTAACAATAAAGTAAGAATCGTAGTGTCCTGCATTGTGGTCTATAAATGTATAGTTTGAAAATTTACCGTTGCTAAAGAACAGTAAAAAGGCGTGCGTACAACTATCAACCCAAAACTCTCACCACTATCACAAACATCTATAAATGTATAGTTTGAAAATTTACAGTTGCTAAAGAACAGTAAAAAGTCATGCGTGCAACTATCAACCCCAAAACTCTCACCACTATCACAAACACTATTGCCTAGATGCGCCCAGCGAGAATTTCTGTATGTGTGTATCAAGATGCTCCCTGCTATGACCGAATGTTTGCTCGTGGATGCTGGCATTTCAGTGACATCATAGTTGTGTAAATGCGCAGGGGCACGTGTATCGATCCCTAGGGTTAATGCGTGATCATTTTAATTATTTTTCAATTAAAACCACACGTTCTCAGGCAGACAGGTTTATTTCACAGAAGTTGACTGTACAGTTGCATAATCTTTGTTTAAAATCATACATTTGCATAATTTTGTTTAAAATCGCACAGCTCTGCAATAATGTCGGGTGTTGGACATGCACTTATCAGTCTTTCATACGTGTCGCAGAAAGATTTTAGTCTGTTCTGCGAGAGTTTATTATGCACGTACTGTGCAGACATGTCAAGAAACATTTTGGTGTGTTCACCAGTCCATACGGGTGTTGGTGTGTAAGGCGATCGACCATCATCCTTCTGCTTCTTACTTACACGCCGGCGCGATACCGCGCGTTTCTTTGACGGTAATGCATCGGCTGAATTGGCAGCTGCTGCTTCCGCGTTGCTATTTGCAGATTCTGTAGCTTGACACAGACGCATATTCTTAAGCCGACTACTCTCAGCATTCCCGGGGTGCTCGGTTGGCGCGTCGTTTTCTTCACGATCTGCGACACACCCGTGTGAAAGAGGCTCCGTTCTCACTCCGTTCTGTTCTCAAATCCATAATTGCGCTGCTGCAAAACTCGCGAATGACGCTCCTCCGATAACTAAAGAAAAGATACATGGTGTAGTTAACCGCTAAGTGGGGGAGATTTAGGAAGAGCTACATGAGCACTTTACTCTGATTCAACGCGATATTTGTAAAGCTACTAGCACCGATTATCTGTGAAACGATGCATGATTGTTTGTATAAGTACACTATAGAGCGGCCTAGACATATATTACTTACAAGAATCCCCGGGTGCTGATCTACAGAGAATGCTGAATTAACAGACATCTCGCTGCCGGGGGCGCCGTATGGGGCTGTTTTCTCCCTCAAACTGCAACCTCACGGGCGATACTTTAGCAGCTGTAAATAAAATATAACATACATGAATGCGCACAACACATTCACAAAGCTAACTTGACACAGGTAAATAAAACTAGTTACCGCAGAAATTTTTATCTGTGTGTATAAGTACACTATAGAGATGCGTAGACATATATGCTTACAAGTATGAGACGTGTAGTGTAGTTCAGAGATTGGTGAATTAAACGGTGTGGAGGTGCTCGGGCGTTTTCGTATGGGTGTGTTTTCTTTTTCAAGCTGCAGCCTCCTGCTCGTTAGTTTAACATCTGTAAATAAAATATAACTATTACTCGCCACAGAAATGATATCTACGCGGGCCACACGCACAAAGCTAAATTCGCAAAGCTATCGTAACGCGCGTAAATAAAATATACCCACTAGTTATCGGTGGGGTCACAGGGTACAGAGGATACAAACACACATATCACCCGGTTTCAAGGACCCGCTACCTTTTCTATTCCAGAGCCGTGTGCTTAGCGAATCACCCATCTTTTAGGAGCGTTGGGAGGATTATAGTCCAGTTCGACGAACTCGACATCTGAATCCTGGGGATCCTCCACGATCTCAACATCGGAATCGCGATGCTCGAGCGGCTCAGTCGCCACAGGGTTTCCAACCGCCAGTCCGCTACAGCTGTATCTGTATGAGAAAATGTTTATATTATTAAAAACATGTCTAGCTAACGACCCAGTCAGCTAAAATAAAATTAACTGTATGGATTTTAGCGGCAGTCTATATTAATTATTAATATTAATAGTAGGCGTTATAAATTTACAGCTACCACGTTTACACGTCTAGATACATAGGTTTAAAACATATGATATAGCTATAGGTTTCTTGCCTGTGACAGACTGGTGAGAGCTTGAAGCTCGTCGCCCGCTAGCAGAGTTGCCTTCCTCTAACAGGTTCTGCGTAATGAACCGGTTCTCGTAGGAGTAGTCTGAATGGACTCCTCTTCTTAAATAAGAATGAAATATATCGTTTATATATACAAAGCGCAGACTCAGACAGCCCGACACAATACGACGTACACTATATACGGTGTAAAATTTACCCGATTGTTCTGGTGAAAGCAAAGCAGAATATTGAACGCGAGAATATCTGGACTCCATCTTGAATAAAAAGGGTCCTCTATTAAATTAAAGCAAATAAAGATCAAGTATGAAAACACGACTAAGCTGTTCATGCAAATACTACACAAACTTAAATATAATTGAAACAAACGTGGATATTCACGAGACATAAAAATACGCACTTTAGCTCTAAAGATCAACTATGAAAACACGCTTAACCTATTCATGCAAATACTACACAAACTTAAATATAATTGAAACAAAAGACATAAAAATATGCACTTTAGCTCTAAAGATCAAGTATGAAAACACAACTAAGCTGTTCATGCAAATACTACACAAACTTAAATATAATTGAAACAAACGTGGATATTCACGAGACATAAAAATACGCACTTTAGCTCTAAAGATCAACTATGAAAACACGCTTAACCTTTTCATGCAAATACTACACAAACTTAAATATAATTGAAACAAAAGACATAAAAATACGCACTTTAGCTCTAAAGATCAACTATGAAAACACTGGTAACCTATTCATGCAAACACTACACAAACTTAAATATAGCTGAAACAAAAGACATAAAAATACGCACTTTAGCTCTAAAGACCAACTATGAAAACAAGGGTAACCTATTCATGCAAATAAACACTTAAACTATACTAACTTAATATAATTGAAACGAAATCCGTAAAAATACTCACTATAGTCCTGTTCAGATCGGAGTTGTGGTCTGTGAGTTGTGAACAAGTGCGAACTGTATTGCTTGTGAGCTACCCGTATTTATTAGGGCTAGCAGAGAGAACACGCCCTCTGTCACTGCCCCATGCTAAGGGCAGAAAAAACATCCCATTCATGTTTTACAGAGGGATCATGGCGGCTAACCGCGTTGATGCAATATTGTAGAAGTAATATTTCACGACAGAACCCCCAAACATCATTACCCTGTATTAGCTTTGTGCGTGTGGCCCGCGTAGATATCATTTCTGTGGCGAGTAATAGTTATATTTTATTTACAGATGTTAAACTAACGAGCAGGAGGCTGCAGCTTGAAAAAGAAAACACACCCATACGAAAACGCCCGAGCACCTCCACACCGTTTAATTCACCAATCTCTGAACTACACTACACGTCTCATACTTGTAAGCATATATGTCTACGCATCTCTATAGTGTACTTATACACACAGATAAAAATTTCTGCGGTAACTAGTTTTATTTACCTGTGTCAAGTTAGCTTTGTGAATGTGTTGTGCGCATTCATGTATGTTATATTTTATTTACAGCTGCTAAAGTATCGCCCGTGAGGTTGCAGTTTGAGGGAGAAAACAGCCCCATACGGCGGCGCCCCGGCAGCGAGATGTCTGTTAATTCAGCATTCTCTGTAGATCAGCACCCGGGGGATTCTTGTAAGTATATATATGTCTAGGCCGCTCTATAGTGTACTTATACAAACAATCATGCATCGGTTTCACAGATAATCGGTGCTAGTAGCTTTACAAATATCGCGTTGAATCAGAGTAAAGTGGCTCATGTAGCTCTTCCTAAATCTCCCCCACTTAGCGGTTAACTACACCATGTATCTTTTCTTTAGTTACGGAGGAGCGTCATTTGCGAGTTTTGCAGCAGCGCAATTATGGATTTGAGAACAGAACGGAGGTGAGAACGGAGCCTCTTTCACACGGGTGTGTCGCAGATCGTGAAGAAAACGACGCGCCAACCGAGCACCCCGGGAATGCTGAGAGTAGTCGGCTTAAGAATATGCGTCTGTGTCAAGCTACAGAATCTGCAAATAGCAACGCGGAAGCAGCAGCTGCCAATTCAGCCGATGCATTACCGTCAAAGAAACGCGCGGTATCCGCCGGCGTGTAAGTAAGAAGCAGAAGGATGATGGTCGATCGCCTTACACACCAACACCCGTATGGACTGGTGAACACACCAAAATGTTTCTTGACATGTCTGCACAGTACGTGCATAATAAACTCTCGCAGAACAGACTAAAATCTTTCTGCGACACGTATGAAAGACTGATAAGTGCATGTCCAACACCCGACATTATTGCAGAGCTGTGCGATTTTAAACAAAATTATGCAAATGTATGATTTTTAAACAAAGATTATGCAACTGTACAGTCAACTTCTGTGAAATAAACCTGTCTGCCTGAGAACGTGTGGTTATGAATTGAAAAATAATTAAATGATCACGCATTACACCCTAGGGGATCGATACACGTGCCCCTGCGCATTTACACAACTATGATGTCACTGGAAATGCCAGCATCCACGAGCAAACATTCGGTCATAGCAGGGAGCATCTTGATACACACATACAGAAATTCTCGCTGGGCGCATCTAGGCAATAGTGTTTGTGATAGTGGTGAGAGTTTTGGGGTTGATAGTTGCACGCATGACTTTTTACTGTTCTTTAGCAACTGTAAATTTTCAAACTATACATTTATAGATGTTTGTGATAGTGGTGAGAGTTTTGGGGTTGATAGTTGTACGCACGCCTTTTTACTGTTCTTTAGCAACGGTAAATTTTCAAACTATACATTTATAGACCACAATGCAGGACACTACGATTCTTACTTTATTGTTAAGGAGATGATTTTTGAAAACTAATGGTAAATGTGATAGCCCGAGGTGTCGTGGTCTCGTGTGTGACGATACCCGATTTGTCTATATGGTTCTCACTAAATTACCACAGGTCGCGGGATTTTCAGTTTTCCACACTTTTTTAAATACCTGAGAAAACAAAGCTATGTAGTTCCCATACCGATGTGGAATATTATGGTCTAGAGTACATGGCACAGGGTTCTTCTGGTATGACATGAGAGTCAGAAACATTTATCATGTGCCAAAATAGGCCGGGACACGTCTCAACATGCCGCAATTTTTTGTTGAATGGTGATCAAAAACGAATATTATGGTCTAGAGTACATGGCATAGGGTGCTTCTGCTATGACATGATAGTCCGAAACACAGATATGTTAAAAAGTTTGTAGCCATTTTGTTGAGTAGTGGTCAAAACCGTGCATAGGTGTAGGCCTGTGCCAAAATAGGTCTTTCTGGTACGACATGGGAGTCAGAAACACAGCTATGCTAAAAAAGGTTTGTACCCAATTTTTTGTTGAATACTGATCAAGATCGATTATTATGGGCTATGGTACATGGCACAGAGTGCTTCTGGTATGGCATGAGCGTCCGAAACACAGGTATGTTAAAAAGTTTGTACCTGATTTTGTTGAACGCTACTCAGTATCGTTGCATAGGAGGGGTATGTACCAGTCGTACTATAATGAAAATGATGCAAATAAGGGTCTTTTTTAGCTAAAAAGCGCTAGCTGCAGCGGTGCTGGTACAGCATAAGTGTGCTGTGGGTGCATGAGTGGCGTGAAATGTTTAAAAATGATTCAGCGGATCAGCACCATCTATGAAATGTGGTATTTTCCAAGCACCAGCGATAATCTGTTTGCCCCCTACATTAAACTACACTATTGGGCTGCGCTGTAGGGGTCCGTGTATTCGTTATAGAAAAAACAGGTATGGTAAAAAGTTAGCACCCAATTTTTTGTTGAATGCTGATCAAAATCGAATATTTTGAGTTAGAGTACCTGGCACAGAGTGCTTCTGCATGGTCTGGGTCCGAAACACAGGTATGTTAAAAAGTTTGTACCTGATTTTTTTGTTGAACGTACTCAATATCGCTGCATAGGAGTGGGTATGTACCAAAATAGGCGGGACACGTCTCAACATGCTGTCTTTTATATCTGATGGTCTTAGCGTCTTTAAAAATAGGCTTGCGCTGCAAGAACGCTACGCATCCCAGGCTATACAGCTGGTCATGTGTGTAGCTCATAGCGGGAACGTTAACATTCAACATGCCTTGAGAGGGTTTGTGAAGCAACTCGCTCAATATTTTCTAGATGACTGTGCGCGTGTTAACGGCCAGCACATAGTTTTTGAATTTCAGTATTGTTTTTTCCACGGCTGTCCCGTGACCAGACTTGTCCAGGCATGCCCAGACATGCCCGACTTGTCCAGAATGTCTCACACGGACCCTATATGTCCGTTCACAATATGTCTATCAGTATTAAAACATAAAAACTCCTCTGTACACGATCCTTAAGCAAAATAAAAAAAAATAATGTAAAATAAATCTGTGAAGGAGCAAAATTTGAAATATACGTTTAACTAATATTTGAAAAATATGGTATCTCACATGGACCCTATATGTCCGTTCACAATATGTCTATCAGTATTAAAACATAAAAACCCCCTCTGTACATTATTGTGAAGGGTTAAAAGAGGCTTCATGGTTGATATGATAAGCTGATCAGAATAGCTAGCATCATGAGAGCTGCTATGGTTGACAGTGGTAATGAACGCATAACTAATATTTGATGGCCAACTATACACAACTGCTTTTTAATATAGCTCCTCATATGGATGTCTAATTGACTTCATATGCACGCACAGTATGTATTGTGAGCCCTGCACTTGCATGCTAACATCATTTATTTAGCATCTGTGATTAGCTAGCATCAGAGAGCTGCTATGGTTGACACTGATAGCTAACGCATAACTAATATTGATGGCCAACTATACAAAAAAACGCTTTTTAATATAGCTCCTCAATGGATGTGCTATGGGACTTCTAAGCACGCACAGTATGTATTGTGAGCCCTGCACTTGCATGCAAAACATCATTATTATTAGCATCTGTGATGGGGAAGTTACTTTATTGATATACATGCTTCATTGAGATACTTATAATCCTATATAAGTGCATATATGTCTGCCATTGGGGGATATTGTGAGTTACATAGACTGCTATTATCGTTATAACATATAAGATAAGGAGTGTGCACTATTATATAATGATTTGAATGTATTCATACCTGTCTGCATTTGGCTATTTTCTGCATGCTGTATATCCCACTCTTTTGGATTTTTATTCATGATATGTATTGTCTTTAGCTGTAACTTCATGTCAACACTTTGGTTATTTTTTCTGCATGCTGTATATCCTACCTTTTTGGATTTTTATCCATGATAATGTATTTTAGACCTTAATAAAATTTGTATTTTATACTGCAAAAGCTTCCTTTTTGAATTTATTTCAATTTCAGTCTAGCATGTCACAATTAAGTCAGTGATTGAAATGTCTTTGAGCTGTAACTTCAAGAAGAACACACATAAATTGTTGTTTTAAAGATCCCACTGACTATACACAATGCAATACTATTACTGTTTGCCTGAATGGGCTATTTAGTATATGTGGTTTCTAACATGTCACAATAGCATCGACCTTCACTCATTCTATGGGCACTGCTATCAGAATACACATAAATGTGTTGGTTTTAAAATCCCACTGACTATACACAATGCAATACTATTTACTGTTTGCCTGAATTACCGTAGCATCGACCTTCACTCATTTCTGACAATTCCAAACCTTGTACACACACCTTGATACATTAAACTACACTATAGGATGAACTGTCGGGACAGTTTTCTTGAAGTGATCTATCTGTGAAAAAAAACTGTTAGAAATGAGGGCTATACACAAGGGGTCCAAGCAGCATTCAGGTATGATCTCACATCTATGGCGCTGCTTTTTTGATATAGCTCCTCATATGGATGTGCTAATTGACTTTATATGCACGCACAGTATGTATTGTGACTCTGCACTTGCATGGTAACATCATTATATTAGCAACGTGATGGAGAAGTTACTTTATTGATATACCGATTCATTGAGATACTTATAAATCCTATATATAGTGCATATATGTCTGCCTTTTGGGGGATATTGTGAGTTACATTGATTGCATATATACGGACAAATATATGGAGTTTTATTATTGTATAGACCCGGATTAGTCTATTATCGCTATAACATATAAGATATGTCGATGTGCACTATTATATATTGATTTGAATGTAATTCACACCTGTCTGCATTTGGCTATTTTTTCTGCATGCTGTATATCCCACTCTTTTGGATTTTTATCCATGATAATGTATTTTAGACCTTAATAAAAATTGTTGACTTTTCCCACACAAAAGACGGATCACAGAACTTGTCCTGTGTGAAACACACACATAGATAAATTACCTCTATGGGCTGTAAAGATGTATATCTTTGTACCATGTTAGCCAAGATGAAAAATATTTAGACTTCTAACAACAAATTTCACTAAAAATCCTTATATACTAGTTATATACAGAAGTCTGTATTTAACTAGAACTCCTTATACAATTACTGGGTCCTTAAAAGTTTTCTCTCTCTGCTAGAAAATAGCTTTACATTTACTGATGGATTCTAATACAGACATTTACTGGGTGCTTCTAATACAAACCCTTTACATTTCATGTCAGGACATTTCTCTGCTAGAAAATAGCTTTACTCTACGGATGGAGTTAAAACTACCCTTTAATACACCTAAAAACACCACAGACTAATCAAAGGCACTGAATAAAATCCAGCAGCTCAATTTCTCAGCCTGAGCAAAGTTCAGCCAGGGGGGCATGACGACCTGGATCAAGCTGACAGGGGGACGGATTAAATGATAGGGGCGTTGCGACCTGTCAAAATGAGTTTGACGAATACTATACCTCCTATACTACTGGCAAGGTTAGAAAGACTCCTTAAAGGTTCCTAAGTGTACTTTTGGTGCCTTTTGTGAGCTATAAAGAAAAGACACAAAAACAGACTCAAAAGATGCCCAAAACAGTTCTTAGAAAAACAACACCAAAAATGTTTTACAAACCGCTTTAGGAAATGCGTTAAAAACACAAGAAAAAAATGACTCAGGAAATAAACGCCACATTTCTCTGAAGCCATTCCAGCTTCAATCATTGTCAGTTTCAACCCACCAGGAAAAAGTGCTATGTGAAACATTGACACAAATCATAGAGTATGGTTGCCTTGTGTGACACAGTTGGTATGAGTTTTGTTTCCTAAAGTCAATTTTTATGTTTCATTATTCCTAATTCATAGGTAGCTTTGGTCATAGGCCTCAAAATCAACATTCCGTGGATCATTGAAATCTTCTTTGGCTTTCAGTATGTGATTTCAACTTTCCTTTTCATATTAAACATTGGGCATAGGAAGTCAGTGTAAGTGGAAGAAATAAAAACTTAATACAAATAACCGCTCAGGTTCCACTGAGATTTGAACTCAGATCACTGGATTCAGAGTCCAGAGTGCTAACCATTACACCATGGAACCACACACAAGAAAAATCTTTGCCACAGCTTCTTGTGCTCAAAAGCACATGTGAACTCACGAAAGATGTGAAAACAGGATCTAAAGCTGTAGTGCAAATCACAATTAATACACAATGGTAAATTATTATCTCCTAATCTTTTATACCACAATGTGCCAAGAGTTCCACGATATCTCAACAAGGACAGATTTAAATGTTGATCAAAAGTGGCTAGTAAATAGAGTGCTGGATCTGTTTCTTGGATAAAGAGTAAAAGAAAAATTTAATTGCAAAACTTAATTTTAAAAAAATGTTTTCCCAGAATCGCAAAAAATTTTCATTGTGTTTAAAAGGTTTATGAGAATTAATTAAAGGTTTTTTTGAAAATTTTTTAAATTTGCAAAAAAAAAGGTTTTTGGGGGGTTTTGGTGGGGTTTTGAAAAAAAATTTAATGGGGGAGGGGGTTTTTTTTGGGTTTAAAAGAAAATTTTTTTATGTTTTAAAAAAAAAGGGGGTTTTAGGGAAAGAAAAGGATAGGGGGTTTTAAAAATTTGAAAATGGCCCCAAAATTTAAAACGTCAGCGAATAAAAATGGAAATGGGAATTTTTTTTTTCTCCGAAAACATCAAAAAAGATACGAGAACCAAAAAAGAGTCAGCGGATTTGAACCTGCCGGGGGAAACCCAATGGTTTTCAAGTCCACCCTTAACCACTCGGCCATACTATCAAATGTAAAAACTTTGATGATTTTCACAAAAACCTTTTTATCACCATGATAAGATCATGACTACCCTTGAAAAAAAATCTCAAAAAAAAAGAAACCAAATTCCAGGCCCGTAAAATGAAAATCGATTTAAGGTCACATCACTGGGAACAATGTACAGTTCAAGGTTTTTCCCTTATAAAGGGGATTTTGGGGGGGGTCTGTTCCCAAAAAAATCCTGAAAAACCTGAAAATTACTCTGAAAATGCTGAAAAAATTGAAAATATGTATTTCCATGTAAAAAGCAAATTTCTGTTCAAAGTCAGACTTTTGGGCGTTTTTACCCCCCACACATTTGCAAAAAAGTCCAAGGTTAACTGAAATAAACATATCAATCTTCAGGGGTTTTTCCTTAGAAGAGTTCCAATTTTAAAATAAATCAACGGCAAGGTTTTAAAGATCCTTAAAAGGGTTTCCCAAGTGACTTTTTTGGGGCCTTTTTTGAGCTTAAAGAAAAGACCAAAAACAGACTCAAAAAAAAGCCCAAAACATTCTTAGAAAAACAACACCAAAAATGTTTACAAACCGCTTTAGGAAATGGAAAAACCAAAAAAAAAAATGACTCGGAAAAAAAAACCCAACTTCCTGAAGCCATTACCCTTTAAAAACATTGTCAGTTTCACCCACCCCAAAAAAATGCTATGTAAATTGACACAAATCATAGAGTATGGTTGCCTTGGGTTTAACAGTTTGGGTTTAGTTTTTTTTCCTAAATCAATTTTTTGTTTCATTTTCCCAATTCATGGTAGCTTTGGTCATAGGCCCCAAAAAGATCATTCCTGGATCATTGAAACTTTTTTGGCTTTCAGTATTGGATTTAACTTTCTCTTTCATATTAAAATTGGGCTGGAGAAGTCGGTAAATGGAAGAATAAAAACTTTAATACAAATAACCGCTAGGTTCCCCGAATTTGAAATCAATCATGGATTCAGGTCCAGAGTGCTAACCCTTACACCATGGAACCACAACAAGAAAAATCTTTGCCACACTTCTTGTGCTCA